>VYZT01061263.1:0-11917 GCA_013400735.1 Pomatostomus ruficeps
CAGTTTTATTCATTTAGACAGTAATTATTCCAAAGTTTCACAGCATTTATGTTCATTTGATGCAATCTTACACAAACACCTGCTAGTAGACACTGTTCAGGGTCATTCTGACATTGTATAAGCTTTCAAATAGAATAACAAACCCAAATTAACAGTTCTTAGTGGGAATGGCTCCACTGTTCACTCTGACACTCTCCGCTGTGCAGAGCTGGCACAGAAATAAAACACATCTTCTTAGACAAGCAATTAGTGTTTCATGATATATGGGAATATGTTTACAGCCCTCAGATGTTTATGGCGCTTCTCAGACAGGAAGACAAATTGTCTTTTCCCCAAGATGCAACACTTCTATCTTTAGCTCAACTGTCTCAGAGAATCTTATATAAATTTTAATTTGGACAGGCCACTCAAACAGAGTATGTATACAAAATTTTTATCGGAGTTATAGGTTTGGGGTTTTAGGGTAAAGTCATGCAGTTTGTTTTCTTTCTTGTTTTGTCACAGTAAAGTAGGCATTATCAAGGGTTTTGAAATAATTTTCTCCCGATTTTGATTAGCAAATTATGTACAAGGACAGATCCCCACTGCCTACTGCAGTGCAGAGCCTTGACGGCCAAACCATTTTCCACCCATATTTCTTCTGAGAAGATAGCTGTGTTATGTGTAGCCACACATCACTCAAACACAGCACTGGCTCAACGCAGGGTGCACATCATCCCTGAGCCAGATTGTGCCCTGTCCAGCAACTAAGCAATCACTCAGACGCTCATTTACTGTCTTCTACCCTTCCAGACACCCAGCAGGATGGGGGAAAGAATCTGAATAGCAAAAATAAGATAAATATGTGGGTTGGGATCAATGCAGCTTAGTAAGTTAAGGAAGAGGAAAAGAACCAAACAAGTGGTGCAGATGCGATCACTCACTAACGCTTTGGACCGCAGGGCTGCCCGGGAACCTGCGGGGCAATGGTCCAGCGCTTGGTCAGATAAACGGCTGCAGAGGTGCAGTTTTTGTTTTTCTTTTACCTGGCTATCAACTCCACAGCAGTTGAGGCAGAGTGGTCGATATTAATGCAGCGGAGGCGGGAACAAAGAAGCGAGAACGGACTTTCCTGCAGCAGCACCCAGAGTTTATTGTCAGGGGATGCGGGCTACATGAAAAGACGTTGAGGAGGCAGTTAAACTGAGTTTTTAAGGGGAAAGGAAAGGGGTGGTTACAGAGGAAGGGTCCAAGGTTCCTACAAATCACAGAATGATGAGGAGTGACAGCTATCCAATGAGTTCTGAACAGGGGCGGAACATATTTGAATTATCCAACCAACAGAATAGAACGGCAAAACTTTCCAGCACTTGCTGAATATTAAAACAACCTGATGCATATTAAAATAACAGGGACGGAACAGAGCCTTTGACTGACAGGGCTAAAATGTGGCAAGATTTAGGGGATTTCCCCAGCCATGATTTCTCCATCTCCCTCAGATTCACTATCCTGGGAAGAAAAATCTTTCCAAGTTATTTTCTTAGTTTTCATAGAGATGACGGGCTGGGTCACTGCTGCAACTCACCACCTCCCACAACCAGACAGTGCCCAGCCTGTCCCTGAGCGGCAACTACCTCAGAAAGTTTTGCCTGCTCCCACCTTCTTTTCCTGAGCAAGACGTTATACAGCATGGAATACACCTTTGGACAGTTTAGGTCACTTGTCAGTCTGTGTCTGTTCCCATCCTCCTCCCCATTTATGGCCTACTGTCTGAGGAGATCAAAATGAGAAAACGAAAAGGCCTTAACAGTGTGCAAGTACAGTTCAGCGACAGTCAGAGCATTGGCATGTCACGAGTCAAAGCTCCAAACCATACCACTATAAAGGACCCAATAAAGAAAATTAACTTATCTCCAGCCAGACTCAGTGCACCCCTTACACTTCAGTGATGAAGAAATCACTTATATGGAGATATATGAGTTGCTGAACCCACCCAGGCAGCTGATGCAGCCAAAACACAGAACCTCCATCTCAGCTTGGTCTGTTGGCCTCAGTGAGGTGCAACTCTCCTGCAGAAATGTAACAAAATGGTAGATAAAATAACTGCTAATGCATGACAACGCTTTGCATTTAATGGAAAATGAAGCTATTCCCAGTATCAAAGCTATTCCCAGTATCAAGGCTAGTTTGCTTGTTGCTTATTTAACCAATATGAGTAATTGCTCTTTTGTCTTTTAGCTTCTGTTTTCTTAATACTTGTTATCTCAGCATGGTGCAAGGCTGGGACAATGTCGATGTCTTTGCACTGTATGGACACAAACACACGTACTTGAACTAGGCTGAGGAGCTAAAAGGGAGAGCCAAAAGAGAGAGCCAAATGAGAGAGCCAAAGGAGGGTCTAAAAAGAGTGAGGGCAGAACCCTCTGACTTTTATTTATATGTTCTTAGAAATCACCGTGGATTGGAGGTAGAAATTACCACCTCTCAATCACACTGGTCAAAGGACAAATCCATCACATGTCTCCGCCTAGGAGAATGGAATGAAAACAACAAGGACAGTTAGCAAAAACATGGCCAGGTTTACAACAGCATGCGTGAGAAAGTACTACAGCAAAGAGAAACATTGAAAAACTGCAAAACTCAAGACAACAGGACAACATCCTGAATCCCTGCATTCCACTAGTAACTACAATGTAAGCTTGCATTGTTTTTGGAGGGAGCATTTCATCTTCCCAAATTCACAAAACCGCAAAGGAACATCTGAGCTAAGGACAACTAACCGCTCTACATCTCTAACCCCCTAGACACATCTAAAGCTATGCCTGTGTTGTTCACGCTGTATTTTTGCATTCCCTGTTCTAAACTGGTCTGCAAGGGCTGGTATCATGCAGCTGCTCTCAGCAAACCTGTTCTACTCAAATGATTCCTCTTATACCAAGTCCTCAATGCTTTCACAAAAATGTAAGCATATCATTTCTTTCCTAGCTAATACAGCCATCATGAAGAGATTATTCCTTTCCTTGGCTGTAGCCAAGTACTTATTTGAAGACTATTGCCATGTTTTCCCTTCTTTGCCTTGCTTTCATTACTGTGGGTGATCCAACACAAGTTAAAAAACACTGTTTTTTTCAGAAATAATGTTTTGTAGACCTGTAGTGATTCCTGTCACTCTCTTCTCTCCAGTCTTTCTTAAACCACAATGCTTCAAAATAGGTGAAAAATTGCTGCCCTGTAGGGTCAGACTGGTAGGTCCATCTATCCCATCTATCCATTTCAACAATGAAAAGTGGAAATTAGCAGAGGGAGCACACAAGCCTGGCCACTTAGACAATGCTAAGTAGAACAAATGGGTTTGGATTATTATTGCAAAATATAGAATTACTTATTTATCTCGCTGTGAGGTTGAACCATTAACCAGTCACTGCAAACATGAAAAGAGGTATGCCCATGACTTAATGAGATAGCTCACAAATTTGTCTGAGATAAGGTCAGAGGACTAGAGACATAGATTTATCAGTGACAGTACAAAGTTTTTTTCCAGTTTCATCTCCATTATGTTGAATTAGAAATAAATCTGAAGTTTCCCCTAATGTAACTCAATATTTTTGCTTTCAATGGTAAAAGAGGCCAGAAAGTTTAGCAAGAGTTGAATGAACAAATATTTAGCCAACTGTTTAAGTTTTTAAAAAATAAATGGATTCTGTTCAAATTTTGGATGAAGACCAAAGGCCTGTTTTATTTTTTCTCTTTTTGATTAAAACTAACTCACTGATAAAAATATGGCAATCCAAAGACTGGAGGCTTCAGTAATAAAAAAGTTTAGTTAAGACAAGTAAAATGAAGATGAAAAAGGGTGATGAGTAAATAACAATTGATGTGAAAATGAGTTGATAGTCACTCAGGGGATTATACAATAAACCAAAGCATTTAAAGTGTTTACAGCCTAAGGACATAAATATTTGTCCATTCAAGCAGCATAGCTTTTTCAGAAAAATTATTAGAAATTGTATTGCTTCCCTTATAGGGTTAATTAAAAAGACACTGAAGAAATACGTGATCTTGATTATGGCTGCTATATATTAAAATTCATCTCATTATAAATTTACTTCAATCACTAATATGCATCTTATAAAACTATCTGATTTTATATTAATTTATAAAAATGTTTTTCCTGTTCCAAAAGCAATTCGTTCCTCAATAGAAGAATGTGTACGGCCCAACATACATACACACACCTCTTAGTCAGTCACTGTTGAAATTTGGTCATCCTTCACTGTTGGTCTACAGACTCAGCTCCCTCCATTAAGTAAGGGAAGTCATGGAGCCGGCAATACAAATCAACGTCTGAGGTGCAGACTGTGTTTGACATGAAGACTGAAAAGAGAAGAAACTACAAAAGCAAAAGCTGTGAATGTAGTTCTAACCGCCTGCTGTAATCCTCAGACATGATGCTCACATTATGCCATCTGGACAGGCCCGCACCTGGCTTGCTTTTCACCTGGGCAGGTAATTATCAGAGTATCTGTAAAACCCAGGGTGGCTGAGCACACAAAACACAGGGAGAGCCCAGTAACGCCCCACGCTGCCGCCGGTGACTGCGGGGATGGCGCGGTTCCAGCTGCCTCTCCCCGCCAACTGGCTGGGGTCCCGCAGCGGCTGTGGCGCATCCGGTCTTTGTTTGCTGTACAGCCGCGGTGGGATAGAGGCGCAGCGCATGTGGTCGGCAGCTCTGCTCACAGCTTTGTTCTCCGGTTCTCCAGTCCAGAGTTCAATTCAAGAAATTCGCGTAATTTTTTCAGACGGTCCCTGTTCGGGCGCCAGCTAACGGTTTTCGGGAACCGCAAAACTGCCCGGGGTCCTGCGGGACAATTTTATCCAGTGCCCTCAGTCAGACAGACGCTGCAGAGGAGAGGTATTTCTTTGTCTATCTGTTTACCCAGGTATTGCCTCCGCAGTGGAGGCAGAGCAGTCATTATTAATAAAGCAGGTAGAAGCAAAGAAGAGAGAACGGACTCTTTGATAGCATCACCCAGGTTTTATTGTCTCTTCAGGATATGAGCTATCAGAAAGACCTCGAGGGGGTGGTTACACAGAGTTTTATGGGGAAAGGAAAGGGGTGCTCAAAAGGGCAGGGTCCAGGGTTCTCATCAAATCACAGAATGATGAGGGATGACAGTTTTCCAATGAGTTCTGGGCAAAGGCGGAACATATTTGCATTAAACAATTGGTATAACAGAACAGCAGAAGTTTCTAGCAATTGCTGAATAGTAAAACAATGTGATGAATATTAAAATAACAGAGGTGGAACAGAATATTTCATTGACAGGGTTAAAACGTGGTAGCTAGAGGATTTCCCTTAGCTCACTGCTACACCCCAGTAAGTTTTAGACAGAAGCCTTTACCTAGACCGGCCTTGGCAAGAAAAAGAGCATCCGGCCATTGAAACAGCAGGGGTAACTTGTTCTCCTGGACTTCTTTTCCAGTCCTCAGGATGCTATATGGGCATAGGGACTGTTAGACATCTGCTGTTATACTTCCAGATTTTTCTACCTTGACTAACATTCAAATACCCTCTTCATTAAAATGCATCTCATCTTTATTTAGTACTGTACATAAGAAATCTATTTTTTATAAATTTAATCACGGTTTACTATTACCCTAAGTACTTCAGAGAGTTTATACAGCTAAATTCTCTTCATTAACTTTGTTTATTCTAATTACTATCTGAATCATGGCATTCTAAGTCATTTATTATTAAAATTGCCTCAAGGTGATCAACAGAACCACTTCATTTCAAATTTTTCCACTCCTTTCCTCTTCTCAAAAGGAATGAATTTCAGAGGGTGAAGTGCCTGGGAAAGAGTATAAAGAAATATTGAAATGTGGCCACAAATAAAACCATGCAAACACCTAAACAGGTTTTTTTAATAATAATGATACACTTCGGAAAGAAAGAAAATCTGGCAGTGCAGGAGGATCTTTCTGGCAACACATAATACAGTAATGACACAGTTATTAAAATAACTAACTGACAGGCTCAGTAGGTGCTTTGAGGGTTTAGATGGAAGGTAGAGGGAAGAGACGTGAGTCAGCAGGAGCCAGCAGATAGTTGAAATCAGGATCTTCTGTTATAAATGATATCATTAAACTTTTCTGGTAACAATACTGTTGGTGCCTTGCTCCCATCTGCTTTTGAAGCCTCTCCTAAGTCTTCACATCCTTCCTTTGTATACCCATTCTTTTCTTCTGTCTCCTTGTACTGACCTATTTCTATGTGGTATTTTTAACAATTCATTTCCCTGCAATCTATTCCCTGCCTCATGTTCACTTTAGTTAACACAAAATACCAGCCTAAAAGATTGCAAACATCACAGAGCGTTCTGTCTAACTCTCTTGACAAATTTCTTCTGGCTGAAAGAGTCCAGACATACATGAATGTGGATGAGGTTTAAGCCCATAAATAAACAATTAACCTAGAAAATCTTTTTTTATCCATCTCTTTCTAATAACTTAAGAATATATTCTCAGCCTCTTTTGAACAGTTTTACACATGAAATATGTGGAGAAATAAAGTAGCTAGCCTATTCCTGCTTCTGTTCTCAGCTGTAACAAGGACAGACATTTCCTTCCTTTGCACTTAACGGCTGATCCACAAAAACAATTCTTCAGCCTGAGCTGGAGCTGGCAGGACCATATAGAAAATTGTGTTTCTGCGTGTTTGATGTTAGATTCAGGTCAGATTATCTTATATACTGTTGAAAAATACGAATCTGCACTGTCTGGCATTGCATTTTCTTCACACAGGATGTATAAAACATGGTTCTGTCTTGAAATGTTACAGAAATCCCAGGATTTTTCTCTCACTCCTCAGAAACTCTTTGTGACATAGGTTATTCTCTTCTTTACCAGAAAGGCCCAAGCATGAACTCTTCACCCAAGTTTCATTTTGGTACCTTGGCACACACAATTCTATGTCAGTGGATCCACAATTAAACTGTGTAACGAGGTTTCAAGTGTAGCTCAGGGGTGGATGACTGTAAAAGTGACTGAGAAGGTGGTTTCTACCAGCAGAACATTTGTGAACTCAGCACTGCCTTTGACACATGCTCTTGGATGAGGAATAACTCCAAATTCTAAGCAACTGTGTACACACAGCTGCAATTTACTTTAATTGGTGATTCACAAAGACCTCTGGGTGGTGGAATTTCAAGAGGCATTTCTGACAAGTACTCCCTCAGTCTTAAAGGGAGACAAAAGGTATACTATTGCTATATATACAAAAGGTATATATAGCAAATGTTTGTTGTTTTGAAAGAGACACCGAGATTCCAAGCCGTTGCAGGATCCAATCCATTGCAGGATCCTAAATTCCTGCAGCGAAAGGATGTAAGACTAATACTGAACACACTTCTATGTCTGTATGATTCAAAAGGAAAAAATATGTTGCTCAAATCCAATCATCGTAGCAAAATGAATTATTTAAATACTTAGCTTGTTTGTTATATTATGTAATTTCTTCGACAAATATATTAACCTAATATGATAGAAGTAGAAATATTTTTTTTCTGAAATCAGATTTCTAAAAAGTGTCTTGGAGAAAGCCATAGGGAAATTCCTCTACAGGACTTTGTGTTGTGTCTCCTGCTCTTCACAACGGTGGGATTGCCCCCCCATACAGCAAGGCCAGCCTAGTAAAGCCATATGAAAATTGTACTAATACTAACTGCTCCAGGACACTTCAGACCATGCTTTATTCACAGCAACCGTCAGTCTGAAAGAGCTAAGCAGAAACCTTTGGCAAATAACAGTCTTCAGAAAAGAATCATAATTGACAATTGTTATCCTTGACGAAATGATTTAAAGCTTAAATATTCATTCTCTTCTGCAGCAGCCACTGATGAAAGTGACTCAGCTTTCCTGCACTGTCCTTACATATAGTAGACCCCAGACTGTTTCTCATTGGTTCATCGTTATGAACTTCGTGACACTGCTGTGGACAGAGTTTTCAATAATGTGTTTTGACAAAACATGAAGAAAATAAAGCCTGATGCACTTTGCTCAAGAAAGTGGAATTTATGTTCAGGATAACCTTAGGGAAGCAGGAGACCTCAGTGTAGGCTACAGCTCTGATGATGACCTGAGTTGACTTGGCCATCTTTCCTTTCTGGGTCACACTGATGTGAAAGGCAGAGGCAGCTCTGAAATCTGCTGAAGAAATGTAGAATTTGATCAAAAATTTTTCAATTTTTTTGAATAAATATAATTTTGACTAATGAAATCAGATTTCTCTGGCAGCTATGCATATGAACAGAGTCTTCAATGAGCAAGGAAATGTATTTCATTCAAACAGTAAAATGTGTTGTAAATACTATAGCCACTTAGTTCTTACCACCAGAGACTGTACACACCCAAATTCCTCACATCCACTGTGTGTCAGCCTGTTGTGCAAACAGAGCTCACAGCAAGCAGGACTGACAAAGAGTGGCTTCATTTAGTTCCTTGTTAGCCAAATCTCAAGCATCCCATTATAGAGGAAGCTCACCCTGTGCACTTCAGGGAGTTGGAACTAGATGATCTTTAAGTCCCCTGCCAACCCAGAACATCCTATGAAGCTGTGAGTACCACTTCCACTATTGCTGTGTTTAGCTGGTAGGGATTCTTAACTCCTGTCTTGATAATTTAATAAAGTAGATTGGAAAAGTAGAGGTATTTGTGAATACTTATGTCCCCGGCCACTTAGAAATCTGTTGAAGGGCTTTAGATAGAAAACTAAGCCTCATTTGCACAATTTAAAGGTCTGACCCCAAGTGGAAAAAGACAAATAATACGCCAAATATGGAAGTTATTATTGAAGCAAACAAAAAAAGGAAAAATAAATATTCCCTGTGTCTCAGCACTGTCACACTTGACAATTGTTTGCTATAACAACTTTTTTTAGTAGAGCATGGAAATATAACTATTCAAATATTCTCTTTAGCTGAGTGCTAGCAGAAACCAACCTGTAGGAGAAAATCCAGGGACAAATGAAAACTGTCCCTACTCAAGAGCAGCCGGATTTGTTTTAAGAGTTTTCCGTAACAGAATTTTTGGGAGACATTAGTGTAAATGTGTAGTAAACAAAGGAAAGAATTAGCTTAAGAGAACCTCTTTTTTTCCCTGCAGATATGACAGTTGTGATTTAAGTCAGGTTTCTTCAATACAAAGTAGCTCATGCTTGTGGGCGAAATAAATTTCTGACCTAAGTATTTAAATAATTCATGTTGCTACGATGATTGGATTTGAGCAACATATTTTTTATTCCAGCTAAACAGGACAGTGCATTTTACACACTAGGATGTTGCATGCCTGTAGTGCGGTTCTGGATCATCTCCCCCTGCTCCAGAAGAAAATTCACCTCAGATCTGGTCCTTTTCAGAAAAGAGCGTGGTCTTTCACCTTTTCCACCCGTTGCATATGCCTGATGATGAAATTGAGTGTAATTTTCCAAGCAGTATCCATCTGGACACAAGGCCACTTGGCTATAAATGTTCATTACGCTGTAACGTAGTCCCAAGCACATTCATGCAAATCAGCTGGTAAAGTGAACCATTCAAGCCTGTGAACCAAACAGAAACATAAATACAGAGTTAGTTTAAAATTTTGCTTCTTGCAAAAGACACGAGGCACTTCAGGAGCCATACACCTCCTGCATTGCCATGTCTACCTAACATTTTCTAATATTTCAGTGGAGCCAAGTGAAACATTGCTTAAGAAAGAATTTAAAAAACATGATAGTGTGATGGTAAGAACTCAGTGGCTATAGTATTTAAAATGTGTATTTAAAATGTGTATTTAAAATGTGTATTTAAAATGTGTATTTAAAATGTGTATTTGCAACACATTTTACTGTTTGAATGAAATACATTTCCTTGCTCATTGAAGACTCTGTTCATATGCATAGCTGCCAGAGAAATCTGATTTCATTAGTCAAAATTATATTTATTCAAAAAAGTTGAAAAATTTTTGATGGAATTCTACATTTAGTGGAGATGTGAAAGGCATTCCAGAAGAAAGGAATCAATACCCACACTGCAGTGAGTAAAATACAAATTTGACATTTTCAAAAATGCTGTCAGATTTTCTCCCACAACCCCTAAAAAACCCAAATTAATTTTCTTAACATATTAAAAAATAAATGCAACTCTAGCTGCCTCAATAAACGTAAGCTCTGTTCCAGACTCTTTGATCTTCAGTTTCTCAGCGTTGTCTTAAGACAAACAGTGAGTGAGGCTGATCACTAAGAGAGGACTGACACACTGTTGGTACAAAACAAAATCCTTCATGGACACAAAAACAGTGGTGGCATTTGTACGTGACACACAGATAACCAGTCTTGAAAGTGTTACTGCTACTTATAAAAGAATTCACCATGAACCCATGATTTGTGCTTTTATTCCATCGAAGTAGAACGGGTTTAAAATACTACAGTTGAAAACAATTATCAAATACAAGCCTGTTGGGATAAAAGAGCAGGCAAAATGCATTTTTATTTTATACTAGCACAACAGGCTGAACAAAAACTATTCCAGCTTTATGAATTTTAAACCCTCTTACCAACATGCATATGGAAAACTTCTGGAAAGAAATAATTCCCGAATTCACTCGAGTTGAGAAGACTCAGAAAATTTAATAACTCTTGGAAAAATGGACATTAAAATGCAGCCGCTTCATCAGCTTTGAGTAAAGGCACTTTTGTTAGTTCTGAACCTGGACTATGTTTAAAGAAAAAGGAAGGACAAAAGAAGGTGGAAGGTGCTTGAAAGATGGAGCAACTGTTGTTTGCACAACATTTATTAACGTTTTTTCTTTACAATTTACTACCAACAACAAACGAACAGCAGGTTCCCTTTTAGTCCAATTATGACCATTGCCCATGTTTCCCTTGGCTCTGAATTAAAACAAGCACTCCAGTGGACACCTGGTACAGTTTCCAGTCCCAGCCCAGGGTAGATACCACTGCAAGGTCCAGGTTTACACTTTAAGTCAGCCATAAACATTTCTTTCCTTACCAGCAAATATATTTATTGGAACATTGGCCATGGTAGAACTAGAGACAAGAATGATCTGCTCAGGTTTTACTTTTATTTATTGGAACATTGGCCATGCTAGAGCTAAAGACAAGAATGATCTGCTCAGGTTTTACTTCTGTGAGACAGCAATGAATATTCACTCGGTCGTGAAAGCAACCCCAAAACCCCACAAACTTTCCAGAAAACATTCGAAGAATCTTGATCCTAAAAACGAAACAATCAAAACCCAGTGATGATTGGGAAGCATGATTGCTTTGGAGCCTTTTATATTTAAGTTCTCATTTCCCAGCTACTGTAGTGACAAAGGTATTACAAATGCAAAAAATGACAGATTTCATCCTGACAGATTAGCTTGGTAAGGTAAACACATAAAGTGGTTAAATATGTGCAGCAAAGCAGATATTTTTCCTTTCAAACTAGGGTTTATAAAAGGTATAGCAAGTATCTTTGAATCCAAGCCAATTACCTTGTTTTTTCAGTTACAAGAAAACATCTGAGCATAATCAAAGACACCGTTTGGTAATTTTACCTGGTTTCTAATTCAGGAGTAGGCAATAGAAATTTACTTTACATGCAATATAAACATAAATATAAACAAGAATAAAACCATTTTTGCTCTGTTTTGGTTTCAAAGATAAGATGAAAGGCACCACTAAGTATATAAATACATCTTGTTTTCTCCAAATGCTGAGGGATTAATCTTTTTGCTCAGCCAAGTGATTCAAGCTATTCTAATGACTTGTCAAGTTGTCCTAGAGTGATTTTTATGCTCTGGGGGTTTTTTTTTTTCTTTCCTCTTTCTTTCTTTCTTTTCTTTCTTTCTTTCTTTCTTTCTTTCTTTCTTTCTTTCTTTCTTTCTTTCTTTCTTT
>VYZT01061264.1:0-32156 GCA_013400735.1 Pomatostomus ruficeps
TCTACAATTGGATGGTTGGTGGGTGGAGAGTGGTGGGTGTTCTTTTCCTTTACTTTTACAAAGCTTTTGAGAGTCTCCCATGTCATCCCCACAGACAAGCTGATGGAGCAGGATCTGGCTAAGCGAAAAGTGAGGTGGACTGACAATACAAAACATAGAGGAGAGGCTGATATACCAAATGGGTGCACAGCTGAATAGAGGGACCTCTACAGGCTGGAGAAATGGGACAACACATGAATATTGTGAAGCTCAAAAAAGGGAAATCTCAGTCTTAGTCCTACGAAGAAATAAACTAGGCATCACTATAACAAAGGGGCCAGTTAGCTGAAAAGGAGTTTGACAGAAAATGTCTAGATGATCCTGATTTGACAAAGCCAGTAAAGTGCCCTTGTGGCAAAGAAGGACAATGGTGGTGCTCTGCATTAAACTGTGGTGCCAGCAGGTCAGGCCAGGTGGTCGGTCCTTCCCCTCTGCTCAGCATTGGTGAGACACATCTGGAATATGTTGGACTCTGTGATCTCAAAGGTCTTTTCCAACCTAGTTGATTCTGCGATTCTGTGAATTCTGGGCCCAGCTCTGGACTCCTGAGTATGAGAGAGGGTCATGGGCATACTGGAAGACTTTCAGTGCAGGCTCATGAAGATGATTAAGGAACTGCTGCTGTTATATAAGGAAAGGATAAGAGTAGTGGGACTGCTCGGCCTGGAAAAGAGAAGGCTCAGGGGGATCTTATTCATGTGTGTAAAACTCTGATAGGAGAAGTAAGGAGGACAGAAGCCAGACACTTCTCAGTGGTGCCCAGCAAAGGGACAAGAGGCTGAAGGCACAAACTGAAACACGGGAAATTCCATGTAGGAGTAAGAAAGAATTCTTACTGTGGGCGTGAAGAAACGCTGCTACGGGTTGTCCGGGGAGGTTGTAGAGTCTACATCCTTGGACATTTTCAGAATCCAACTGAACATGTCTCCAGGCAATCTTCTGTCACTGAACCTGTTGAACTAGACAATCTCCAGAGGTGTCTTCCTCTTGCAACCATTCTGGGAACCAACAGTTCTGTAAATTACATTCTTTTTTGAATCCCACCTTGTAAAATCTTAATAAAGCCTTCTTCATTCCATTCTAAGAGCCCAAACATCATTTCAGCCATTAAATTACATTGGTTTCCATGGATGGAGAAGATAACACTGGGAAAGGCAAGAGGAAAGCTCTCTATGTCTGGAAGAAAATAACTCATTTAACAAATTAAGAAACACATATTTATAGGTCCGGATGCATCTGACCTTTACTTGGTGTCAACATCAATTCAGCACAAATCATATCCTTGAATGCCTAATACTCTCCTACTAGCTATATAGCACAAGTTGGCTTTTGATTTTATCAAAATAAGTGGAAAGTACTTTACATAATGATATATATTTGCAATTTTTTCAATCTTATCAGTGTTGTATTTCCAGTTCACATATGACATTTCCTCTGTCCTTGCCACTAAAATAAATCCTACAAACAATTATTTCCTCACTGACCTGTCCTAGTCAGCTAGAAAATGCCATCTATTATTTTCTCTTCCTCACTCTGTCACTCATTCACACTCCCCTGATTGACTGTAGAGCTTTTTTTTTATTCTTTCTAGATTGACTGTAGAGCTTTATTTTTATTCTTTCTACTTGGTGTTATTATGTTATTAAGGTTTTAGGAATAGCAACTTTTAGTAATTGCCCCAAAGTAAATAGAAGTATTAAGTCTGCTCCATGTGAGGCTGCAAGCCCATCTACAAAATCTAAAATGCAATGAGTCATCAGACTTATTTGTCTGGTTGTTGAGGGCAGTCCTTAGGCTGCAGATCAGCTGGTGATGGTTGTATAGCTCCCCAAAAAGTGTTCAGAAACTGGGTAGCTGCCTGTAGTAGTACTAGATTTAAAATATTCTGTTAAAAAAATCCATGTTGATGGATGCTAACATTAAAATGTATTGTTTATTTTGAATTTTATTGTATCTAGAAACACAGGGATGTTCCTAACTGACAATTTAAAATGTCCACTTTCATTGGGCTGTCAAAGACAATTATGAATTATGCACTGGTGCACTGTTAGTACATAATCTACCTATGCAGGGTTGAATTTTTATGCACTCATTTTATTAATCAAAAAACCCTTTTATGTATTACTAGTTAACCCCATATTTCTCCTGTTCAGAAGGGAGGGATGACATGTTGAGATAATAGAAGACAGACCAAATTAAAAAGATGCTAAAAGCATTGACATCTATGCAAGATCATAGGTACACTTGAATCTGATAGCCATCCTTTTAAAAAAAGCTACTCAAATTCACATTAAGCTGATCAAGAATATGAAGGAAAAACACTTTCATTTCTTTGTGTTAGAGACAGGCTGTAACCCAAATCTAATTTTGAGAGTAAAATTACTTGTGTTAATCTTCCAGTCTTTAGACCCCTAAACTTTGTTCCTTCAACTAATTATATTAAACCAACTCAGAAATGTTTTTCTCTTGCTAATTTCCAGCCAGAGAAGGCAATAAAAACAGAATAATTAACCATAAACAATTTTATTTGCCTGATTATATTGAAGTTTCTGATGGACTGTTTTAAATGGCCAGGCACATATGGATGCATTTTGCTTTTTACCCCAACTCTGAAGGGCAGAACCAGTTTAGGGTTTTGACCCTAGCAGGTTTATGTTTCCCCTTTTTCTCCTTCTGATTCTTTTTCTAATATTTCTTTTTCTCATTCATTACATTTATTAGAATACTTATATCACAGTTAAAGGAAGAGACACAGTCAATTTTAACACCTCACTACTCCAGGATTCGTCAGCAAGGAAACATAGGGCTATTGCCCTTTGAAAGGATTTGGATTTTCTAAAGAGATTTGTAATGAAAAGTGTGCCCATGATGCAGTGGGAGGCACAACAGACTGACTGACAATGACAAAGTAGAAAAGATAGGGAAAAAAGCAGATACCTTCATTATCTTTACAATTACAGGTCCTTGTGTTTTTAAATAAACACATGAGATATAAAAGATTGAAAAATGATTATCGCTTTAAAGTATCATTTTTTGGTAGTAAATTTTGAATCTGATCTGATTAGTTTTCTTCCCCCAATTAGGTATGCTTATCCAGGAAAAGAGCTTCATACAGTATAAAACGTGGAGATAAAAGAATCTGTACTACTTAAACATGTGTTCCTATCTCTGTTATCTCTTCCTGTTCATTATCCAGTTTACTCTGATTCTGTTTCTTTTCCTTCTGGTTTTTCTTTCCTCTTCTTCTCATTTCTGACATTCTTTCGCCTTGTGCATCTCCCACTCTTCCAGTGGACATAAAAATGTGCCAAAGATCGTACTTGATCAAATCTATTTTTGTAAGATGAACAAATCAGCAAGAAAAGGATGAGATATATAACTGATTTTAAGCTCAACTCTGCTCCTCTATCTCCAATTAAATAAAAAACTTTGTAACTTTGCAAGTCAGTCATAATATATTATACCTACCTTCAGGTCTCACCTTTTTTTTCAACAAATCCCTGAACTGGGTCACAACATGCTTGGACTGAAACCTTCGTGTCTTTAACATGGTCTGTAAAAGAGTTTTATCAGCTTCCTTGGCTAGTGTTACCTTAAACCTCATTGCTTTAGCCGGGGTGTGCTTTCAATTTTCCCATTAATTCAATCAGACAGTCAGAACAAAACTCAAAGAGCTGGAAAGAAAGTTAAAAATAATCCATGATAATTCCACTGATCTAGTCAAAACTACCACACAGTCCCCCTTGGAGTATAAGCCTGGTTTGTTATGACAAGAGGAGGTGGGACTTTAAGAGTACTTTCAAGTTATGGAAAACCCATTTTTAAGTTTCGAAGTATTACTTTACACTTGAAGGAGGGAGGGCAGGGAAGAATGCAAATCACTGTCAGCTCAGGAGCCAAAGGTAAAATGCAAATTTTAGTCAGGGTTAGCTCTGTGATATTAATTATTTCACTTTCTCTTTTGTCTCCAAAGACAAGGTAGTTCTAGACATTTTTAAAAAGAAACACACTGTGGATGACCAACAAAAGAGTATAAGAGTGACATGTTTTCTGTAAGCACATTTGTTACCAAGGCCACTCATACCTAGATATTTGCTGATTGTGTAGTTTCAGCAAGAATCAGAAGAAAGTAGTATTCAAATATGTGTTTTAAGAGAAGGATTGGAGGTTGATTTTGCCTGGCTGCTCTGTTTCTTCTTAAGTGAGGAAGGCAAAGATTATGGTGAAAAAACAAGAACTGGGACTAATGTTTGCTTTTAAACAGAGTGAAAAATAACCATTTTTCTTTTTTGCATTACTCATGGTAAAGAGACCTGTCAGATTCAACAGGAATAACTACAACCTGTCTACTTAAACAAAGGGTGCATTTTGCTGACCCATTCCCTTGTCCTCTGAGATCCACGCAGACCTCATTGGAAAGGTTTCACTTCATCTGTCTGTGAAGGAGAACGGGACCTTCTGACATCTGCCAGCATCAGGAGCAAAGACAGATGACAATGTCTGGCAAATCCAGGAAGAGGCCTGGGATTTTCACAGACAACTTAACTGTAGCCGTTTTCTGACACCTGAAAATACCTTCTATTCTGTATTCACAATCATGCCTGTCTTTTCTTAGCTAAGTGTTTGCATGAGAGAAGAAAGGTGTATCTTCAAATAAGGTCAGTGTCTGGCTCAACCAGCTTTCCTGGTGTAATATTTAACAGAAAGCTGGTATATATATTGCTTAATCTAAGTAGTCCATTTGCAAGTTTAAAATAGTTTATTGAAATAGAAAAGAGCTTAAGTTTTGTTCTCTCTGAATATCTGTTGTGTAATGACCATTCCTACATTTCCAAGTCAAACTCATAAACAGAATCATACTTCATGTTCCCCTATTTCTCTCCCTCTTACTGAGGATTTGGTCAATTAACACTTCCCAGTATTACACCTTTAAAGAGTCAGGGAAGTGCGAAATTGCCTTATAGTAGTGACAAGGATGAAGAAATCTTCCAAAGTCATTACTACAGCTCTAAATCTGGAGTCAAATTTAAATATAACATATACTACAAGCTGAAAGAGAAGGTATTTGAGTTATTTGTTCCAAATTATTTTACATCCGTGCATATAAAATTATTTATGTTAGAATAGCAATCGGAAATTTGAGTTGTACTTCACCTTGTCTCATAGCTCTAAGAAACCCAGTTATATATTAACCCTGTTAATATAACTGGATTTTTCCCACCAGCATTTTATTCAGTCTTACCTTTTCTGCTTCACTGTGGTTGGGATGGGGTAAGAGAGAAGGCAGGTAAGCAGACCTGAGATAACTGGAATAATTTGAGTGCTGCTTATGCCCTCTTTACTAAAACTGTTGCTGCATAGCAGGACTGGATTACTAAAATGCCTGCTGCAGGTATATGTTGATGTATTTCAATAGGAAATCTGCTCCAGAAAGGAGCAAATTCAACACATTATCTGTTGATATGTAACTTTCCACTAGGGACAAAAGTAATGCTGTTATTTAGACACAATACAGGTACTCCAAGCCACAGGCCTGCTTTTTCCATTCTGGAAAAATGAACATATGAAAAGAACCTCTACTTTTGAGTTCACAGAATAATAGAATAATAGAATCAATCAGAATCAAACCAAAATGGTTCAAAGCCACAGGGCAGTCTCGGCCACTGGAATGGAGGCAGTGGCACCTTTCAGAGTAAATATTCATAGGAACAGTGAGAACAATAAGGAACCTTCTTCTCTAGCCTGGCAATAACAATGATGTTGAAGGATACAGATGACCTGCAGACTAGCTCCTCATCTCAGCAAGACATACACATTTTATTCAATACCTCTAAAAATGAAAAAAGACTCTTCATCTGCTTTTCTGAAAGTGTATTCCTACATTTTCCTCAGGTTTTTACCAGCAAAAGTAGGCTATTTTCTCACAAAACACTTGATATTTCGACATTAAACTGTAGGGTTTGAATGGGTGAGATACAAAATGAATGCAATTTATTTGTTTTTCTATCTAATTTTTTATTTATCTTCAGACATGCAGTTGGAGCAATAAATATTAATAAGGAATTAATGTGAAAATCAGAGAAAATTGTAGATGTCACTTCATTAAAATTGCAGCCACTCATGGAAATTTATCAGGGAAAACATGGGAAAAATCTAAACTAGATGATAGGCAACAGAAAACTTCACCTTTATGTGAGATTCTTGGTGTAACCTTCTTAATCATCTGGCCAAGGATATATTTGAGACTATAGGCAACAAACAGGTGGAAAGGTACATAAACAACCCAATGCATGAAACTCATTTACCAGCTCTGATGGGAAACGATGTTATCCATATTTGCAAGGTGTTTTCTCAGGATCCTGGATATGGGTAATTTTCCCTGACATGTGAGATAGCATCAGAAAATCTGTTTAAATATGACAAAACACACATCTAAAACTCTTACGTTTTTTAAGACCTTGGGCATATGTTCAACTGGGTGTTGTGAATTTACAATGCAGATACTAAATGTGGAATTTATCTCACCTGGCCTGAGAGAGCCAAGGTGAGAAAGACTACAACAGCAATAGTCACCTTTGGCTCTGACTTTTTGAAGAGAGCAGCAAAAATGTTTCCTAGGTATCAGTTTGTGGGATCTTTGCTAAAGGTCTTTATTTACTCACTTGAATCCCACCAGAAAAGACAGAGTATGTTCTCAGAAAGCTTTTTCAGGCTTTGCAATATTAATTGAACCAAACCACATCCTTATTTACCTTTTACAATGCATGGTACTTTTCTATAGAAACTCTGAAGTTTTGCCTATTTATTTCATTTCTGCTGTGATTTCTTTTTTATTCTGAAGATTGGCCAATTTAGAGTAAATTGTCTAGCTAAAGTAATCAGGGAAAATGGATGTCAGAGATCAATTCATCCATTTGCATTAAATGAGAGACAAGAGTTTCTTTACTCATTTAATTATACCAAATAACATCTGCAAGACATACCTACCCTTCAAAATGAAGAGACATATATGGAGTACTGGGATTCATTCCAGGACTAGCATCAAACCTTGAGGAATTTCAATCAAAGTGAGAAAAGTTACAGTTCTGCTGTAAAACAGAATTGTGTGCAGATCTTCTGTGATTTCTTCCTTAGTAGATATGGAAAAAAGCTTTTTTTTTCTTCCAAAGGGATTTATAAAAGCGATTTTAAAAACAAAATAATTAAAAACACAGCATGTTGTCTACTGAGACTGTTTTGTGTACAGAAAAAAAGAGATTAAGAGATATTGTATAAAAGAAAAAGTTTAAAAATTCAGAAAGATCCATTTCTCTTTCTCAAGCTCTCCACAAAGCAAGAGGCCTCATTTTCCTCCTTCTCAACCCAAATAACAAATATATATCCTGCAAAAATATTTGGTATTCAAAATTCTTGCTTTGAGCCTTAAGCAGTTTCTCTAAGCCTACTTCCCTGGAGTCAAAAATATGTTTTTAATGGTGATTTTATGATGTTATTGGAGCAGGCATAATGAAATAAGAAAACCAACTTATTAACTAGAGTTTGGGGAGGAATTTTATGATCACTTTGTATAACAATTCTGAGTTCTGAGTAGATGGTAGAAGCATTAAATATTAGCAGCCCATGATGCACTCAGTTATAAACACATCAAAAAAGAACTTTCATAAAAAGCAACCATTTCCTTGTTCCCTGTAGCAGATGTTTTTCAACAGTTGACCAATCATTACTATATATATATTCTAGTATATAATCTGTATACTTTTATAGATATACTCATTCTAAAGTAGCAGCTGCAGGCAGTGCCTAGTGGCACCTAGGTACAACATGTAGCCACTCTACCTAGTATATTTTGCTCTTAATTATAGAATACGCTACATACGCTGAACTGGAAGGAACCCATCAGGATCATCAAGTCCAAAGCAATAGAAATGTGAAAGATCTGTAGAGTATGTATAAATACTGGTGTGGGTTATTATAAAGAATTTGTGAGTTAAAAAAATTTCAAACCCACAACCAACATTGCAATGCTTTTAAAATATTTTTAGTGAGATGTCAAAGATGCAGCATTGTATAAACAATTAAAAGGAGACTTTATGCTCCCCTAAGAACCCAAGCCTGTTCAACGAATTTCATTTTATATGGAAATGCACTATGCTAAGAACAGTTTATTGCCTTTTCCTAATACAAGTCCATTAATGACCTAATGGACCTATGCTTGCTTTTTAGAAAGAACAGTGGATACCATGAAGCTCCCTTCCAGAAAATCAAAACCCCAACTTCTATCCTCTAGTGTCAGTGACCTCTCTTCTACAATGCTTGCAGCTGCAGACACAATCCTGAATCTAATTTGAAATAGGTTGCAGATGAAAAAGAGGGAAGTAGTACCAAGCTAAAATCAATTATAAATCATATTGTAAAAAACTTCTGACAGTACCATTTTGATGGAAGGTTTCACTTTCTGTAGCAGCATTGCAGCAGAACATCCTATATGCTACACTTTTTAATGTGCTAGATTTCACTGGTGTGAGTCATTTAATAAACTGCCCAAAACATTAAGGCAGAGATGCTGCTTGCCACTGTAGGGAGAAAAGTTGTGCAGCCAAAGCTCACCTGAAGTTGAAGTTGGCCAGAATTGTGGGGGACAATAAAATGAGGTTTACAAATTGATTAATGGCAGCCTTTTACAGAATGAGAATGGTCACCTTAAAAACAGGGACATGGACAAGGCAAGAGGGCCAACCATGTTCTGGGGGGCATCAGGCCCAGGATCACTGGCTGGGCCAGGGAGGGGATTGTCCCACTCTGCTCTGGCCTGGGGAGGCTTCACATTGACTATTTGGGGCAGTTTTGCTCACCACTGAACAACAAAGACATTGAGCTGTTTGAGAGTGTCTGAAGAAGGGTAATGCAGATGGTGAAGGGCCTTGAGGGGAAGCTGTGTGAGGAGCAGCTGAGGGCACTGGTTCTGTTCAGCCTGGAGGAGACTGAGGGGAGACCTCATGGCAGTTACAGCTTCCTGTGAGAGAAACAGGAGGGGTAGGCACTGATCTCTGCTCTGTGGTAATCAGTGACAGGACCCAAGGGAATGGCCTGAAGCTGTGTCAGGGTATGTTTAAATTGAATACTAGAAAAATTTCTTCACCCAGAGGGTGGTTGAACACCAGAACAGGCTCCCCAGGGAAGTGGTCAGAGCACCAAAACTGTCTGATTTCAAGAAGCATTTGGACAATACACTTGGGCACATAGTGAGACTCATGGATGGTCCTGTGCAGAGCATTGAATTGGATTCAATTATCCTGATGGGTCACTTTCAACTCATATTCTGTGATTCTATGATTTCATGTGACTGAGTGGAGCAGTCCAATTGGGTAACAAAGTGCTTGTTATTCCAGTCATTTCACTAAATGCCTACTAATTTAAGTCACTCCACAAAGCATTTGCCTGAAAAAAGTGTTGCAGGGACAGAAAATTTTAATTGTTTAGTGAAGTGACTGGTTTCACAACATAATAGTAATGTAAAAAAATATGAGACTATGACCACATTTAAGTAAAAGTATATTAGTAACAACTCCAAACAGGTAAGAATACTATCCTCTGTATATGAATATTTATTTGGGTTTAGGTATATATACCTGGGTGTATACAAAAATAAAATCCACCCTAAAGCTGTAAAAAAACTAAGGAGGCATTTATACAGAACATACTAATGTCATACACTATGAAAGATTTCTAGACATTTAAACTCTTAGCCCATAACTGGATGATTGGCTTTTAGGGGAGGAAAAGTGATAATTTTTGTCACCTCCACTCCATATTTAAATGTGTGCTTTCTCTCTGACTGAAACAAATTGGGGACATCAAGAGACATGCTGTATCTAGCATGATGGGATAACACCCTCATCTTCCATGTTATTGCTCTATTTGTTCCACCCTTATAAATGCCAAATCATAAGAATGAAAATCCTAACCCCACAAAATAACTCTTAGATACCTTTGCTAGAAATGTCTTATTGCTCTTTTCAAAATGACTGTAAGATATCCCAAACTCAGATTCCAAAACACAACCCCTTTTATATAAAACAGAACATCCAGTACATATGAAATCACAATGAAACTGTACATCAGATATTAAGTTTTCCAACTAGGAAAAAGGGAGAATATTCATTATAAAATTATTTTATTATTTGAACAAGTGGTATTAATCCTTCTGGGAGTAGGACACATTAAGGTCCTGTGCCAGCAAAGCACTTAAGTATAGTTTTCCCTTTAAGACCAAAAATACACCACTGGTATATATATGTGCCTGCTTACAAATGATTAAATTAAGATAATGGTCTCAGGGCAAATTCAGAAATGTTTAGTTTAATACTGCCTATGTAATAATGAACTGGATCATTTCAGCACATAAATGTAAAAAAGCACAAAATCTAATGGCACGTGGCAACCACTGCAGTACTGCTACAGAGCCAATGGCTTGAATGCAATAGCTCTTGCAGTCAAAATTAAACGGTTTTTCAAGCTGTTTTATAAAGTCATTTCCTCACTATGCTGTGCAGTGAAAATAAGACAATAAACCTCAAATCCCTTATTCAGACTTGATCAAATCATGTGAGCAATGCTACCAGGGCTGATGTGGAAGCAGTTTACAGTCCATATTTGGAACTGTACTCTGAATTTAATTTTATTATTATAAAGTCTGTGTAGGTACATGAGAGTTTTAAATGTTCATAAACTCATAGAAGATGTGCTCTACACAGTTTTAATTTTTTAATTCATAATTACATTAAAACCGACTTATTTCCTTATTGTTCATATCTTGCCTACTCTGCAAAGAAAGAAGTGGGATTTCTGAACCAGTGCTATTCTGAGGTCATGCAATTGCCATTGCATTGTAACACATGCTTGAAAGATAAAAGGTAGGATTATAAGGAAAGTGATTTTTCTAGGTAAAGAAAGTGTGACAGATACCCACTGTGAGGATTTTCAGTGAAGCATTTCTTGACATCTTGTAGAAAACTCTTGAAAAATCTGTAAATGGTGGAAGTCATGAAAGGAAATGTATTCTGAGTAAGAGACTGACAAAAATGAGGAATCCAACACAAGTGAGAGACAAAATGTCCTGCTCAAAAAAGATACATAAGTTTTTCAGAAGCACTAAAAGAACCATTCTTGCTTAGAGCTTTATTCATGACCTTTCAGTAAAACATAGGACTATGCCTAGGTCATTTTTGGTGACATGAAACTGAACATTAATATCAATACAGGGAAAGATCACGATCACTGACAAAAAAAATTATTTTGGCTTACAAAGAAATGAGTGTATAAAGATGAGCAACACAGCCTAGAAACTAAAAGTTTTTCTGCCTCTAGAGCAGAGGGGTTCTGCAGCACAGAGCTGCTACCTCAAGGGAAATTGTGCACCCTTGTGTGAGAGCCTCTTACTGTCCCACATATGATCACATAAGCATCCCTTTCCACCCATGTGCAATAATTTTGTATCATCAAAACCTCAAAAGGCAGCAAATGTAAAGAGTTTTATGTGAAAGTTTGGTAAGGTCCTCAAAATGACTATGTGACAAAGTGCCTCTGAGGAATATGATTGGGTTTTGTCACAGATCTAACTCAGCATTGCATTTTTTTATACTTCCTTACACATTTGATTTTTTTTTCAGATCATAAGTTTAGCATTCTTTGATGTATTTTATTTACATATACACAAATACATTTTAAACAGTATAATATGCTTAGGTATCGTTTACATTGTTAGCCAGCTTTACAATACTGCAGATATTTCATTATCCTGATTACACTAAATAAAACGTTTTCTCCATTTCCAACTTGCATTATAGGATCAAATACAATTAAATCAGAGACAGTAAGGCATTAAAACTATTAGCTCAGGTTGGGTTTATTTCACAAAGCTCAGTTCAGAAGTTTATTTTGTGTTGAATGGGTTTAATCAGTACAGTACAACTAGTAAGAAATTAATTGATTTTTAAGTCCTGTAAGCAGTTCAGATCTCATGCATAGGCATTATTCTTAATTATAAAAGGTTACAGTTGAATTCTTCCAATATATGTGACTATAACACAAAGTAGGCTTTAAAAAGTAGGTCAAGTCTTCATCACAAGTACAAAGCAATGTTTTTCGTATTTCAGTACAGTGTGGAAACCAGAATAGTTTGTGGTGCAAAAGCTCCATTCATGTAAACACAACTTTTCTAACCAATGTGATTGTCATATCTCCAAACATTTTCCATACAACCACAGTTTGCATTCTTAATAGTTATTATAGAATAGTTATTTTATAATAGTTATTTATAAAGTCTTTCATCAACAGATAAAGCAAGAGTACCTATGCCTGTACTGTTTTTCTCATTGATTCATCTTGAAGAAATTCTGCTTTAAAAGGTCTAAATTGTTATAATACATCTTTACATTAAATCTGACTTGCATTTAGCTGGGCTGATTTTCTCAAAAACATTATAGGTGGAATTACATAGTCTATTATAGACTTAGTAAATGGTTTCATAGGTTTTGTGCTTCCTTTGTTTGATAGTTTTTGAGCACTCTGTGGTTGATCATGGTGGCAAGAACAGCAATTTAAATTTGTGTTTAAAAGAGTAAAGGTTCCAAAAAGCTGCCGGCAAAATATAAATCAAATTAGAGGAGTGTTTTTTCATACAAGATTTCCTAAAAAAAAAAAAAAATCAGCTTTTTCATATCTTAAAAATACTTCTTCAATTTGAGTTTACAAACACCTCCTGGAAACCCCCCACACATTCAATTCCCCCCTTTCATCAGCTAGGATCTCATTCTTCCATTTTCTGCAGGACATGGAGATCAGAGTTAATGCTGCTTGTATAGTTTATATCCACAAGAGACAGCTGAGGGATTGTTTTGCACCTTCACCATGAAAGTCTGTTGAGGAAGCAGTGTTTTACACTAATCCCTCATAAACTGGTGTCCCGGTTTGAGACAAATTTTGGGAGAAGACTCTGAAAGGGTGTCTCCTCTAAAAGGCAGAATTACAGGCCCTCCCCCCAGGCAAGGTTTGAAAATAAAATCTTCCTGGAGGAAAGTGAAAAAAACCTGTTTATTTAACAAGCAAGGTGCACNGGGAAAAAAACCAAGCTGAACAGTTCAAAAAGAGAGAAAAAAACAAAAGAAACTGCAATCCTAGCAAGAGGGGAAAAAAACCCATCTGTCCTAAGTCACAGCCAGACAGACTACTGGGGAGGAAAAAAAAAAAAAACCCCAAAAAAAAAAACTTGCACTTTATCTCAAAAAGATAAAAACAAACCATGCCAGGTTTCTCCCTGCCAGCTCAAGGTTACAGGATGGATTCCTGGGCATAAGCAGACGATAGGGAAATGCAGAGCATAAAATCACCCCGGGACAGCTGGGAAGGTCCCTTGCACAGAGCAAAATATTGGGGATTTTGCTGTATTTTGGTTGAGTCACAAAAGGATTTACCTGCTGTAATAGTCTTTTCCTAGTATTTTTCTTTTTTTTTTTTAACACTTAATTTTTTAACTATATATTGCTATTAATAAACCCTGTGGTTTATCGTTTCTGTAACAGCAAATTTCTGCAATCCTCACTGCAGTTCCTCTTTTATTCAATGTATTCAGGGAGATTTGCCAATGATCATATAGACAGAGCAACATGAATGAATTGAACTCAAGGGTTTAGACTCTCTTGACCTAAATCTCATCATTTTCTATTCATTGCAGATGCAGGTACTTACCAAAATTCACACTGAAATCAGTAGATGCCAGCAAGCAATAGCATTCCACTAATTTTTGACTGCAGTGGTAAAGCAATCAAAGGACATAAAGTTCAGAAAGTAAATGAAGCTGTATACAGGGAGAGGAAGCAGAGGGCTCCTTCAGCAAAGCAGTTAAGACAGCTTTGTATGGCACTTAAGCCACAATAGAATTGTGACATATTGCACATCTTTGTGACTCAGAAGAAGGATTACATTTCCCTGATTTTAAATTTTGGGTTGCTTTTGAAAACTAACCATTTAGCTGTACTTCAAAAAAAAATCTGCTTTTTCCATGTTGATAGCCAAACACCTACTAGTGTAAGAGAGTTGCTGAATTGAGGCTGTACAGGATGAACCAGGAGGGGTGAAAAGCAGGAAAGCTAAAGAAGGAGATTGAAAAAATAAAAGCAAATAAAAAGATGAGGGCATCTGTGATGTGCAATGTGGTCAACTTGCCAATAGCAACTTTACCCTCACTAGTACAAACAGTAGGATTATACAACACATAAGAGCTGAAACTGGGCACTCTGACTGTGTAGGCAGGTTGTTCTCTGTGAACTGATGAAGACCGGCTCACTAAGCCAGGAACCAGGAACAGTAAAAAGCCAGTTCCTTCATGGAGCTTATCCACTATGTCTTCACAGAATCACAGAATGGGTCAGGTTGGGAGTGACCACAGTGGGGTCATCTGGCCCAACCTCCCTGCTCAAGCAGGGCCATCCCAGAGCACAGGATTGTGTCCAGGTGGTTTTTGAACATCTCCAATGTTCACAACTTCTCTGGGCAGTCTGTTCCAGTGCCTGGTCACCTGCACAGGGAAGAAGTTCTCCCTCATGTTTAGGTGGAGCTTCCTGTGCATCAGTTTCTGCCCATTGCCTCCCTCCCTGCTGCTTGGCACCACCAAGAGGAGCCTCCAAAAGGCTCCATCCTCTTGATACCCTCCCTTCAAATACGTATAGACATCGATGAGTTTCCCTCTCAGTCATTCCTTCTCCATTCCTTCTGAACAGGCCCAGCTCCTTCAGCAGGCCCAGCTCCTTCAGCCTTTCCTCATAAAAGAGATGTTCCCAGTAGCCTGAGCAGCTGGGTAAAATTGGCTAAAGAGAAGTCAGAGAGAAAAGACGGCTGAGAGACAATTACTGTTCACCTGTGTGCAGCTTATAAGAAGAAATTTTGAGATGTTTTTGCCTTTCATTTAAACCAAATGCTCTTAGATTTCATTTTTAAACAATGCCTTACCCTTTCTGAGATTTTTGTAGACAAAGCATTGTCTTTTGTCATGTCTGATGACTAATTCAAACTGATAATAATTTCAGGGAAAAGTTAACATGTTTTATAAAGATTTCAAGTATTGCGTCTGTGACTATCATGAATTTTTAAGTCATTTCCCAATGTGAAACTGAGAAATCAGTAGTTCAAAGAGGAAAAACACTGAAGTGAATGAAATAATTTTTTTTTAAAAAAACCAAAACCACCACTTTTATTTAGATACTCTTTTCCCACACTTACTAATCTTGATTGTAATGCACAAAAGAAACTAGGTCTGCTCTCTGGAATTCTCAACAAAGAATCTTGTTAAAACAGAGCCAGAGGAAGTGTGCAGAGGGCACAGGGAGGCAGAAGATCATACCTGATCATAATCATTGCTTTCCTGCCTGCTTCATTCAACATAGTCATACAAATACCTCTGAAATGTAGCACATTTTTCTTCACTGCAAACCTTTTCTGTGCTATTTTTCACTACAGAGGAACATACAAGGCACATATAACCTCAACAGACAAATGAAACTTGAATTGCAGAAAAGGCAAATTTTAAAACTTTAATGCATCATATTCTCCCACATGTACTTCTTCATCAAATTTTCTTCAAGACCTGTAAATCAGAGGTTTGTCATCACAACAGTCTCTATAGACAACTACAGGTCTATTTTTTCACCAGAGAAGGAGAGAAGGAAATGTTAAAAACAAAGTAAAGCTTTTTTTAACAGTATTGTTTGTTTTTTCTCCATATCTACTTGGAAAGAAAACAAACCAACCTACCATCCTCAGGGAAAATAACATTACAAGAAAATATATTATGTAAGGGAACTAGAAATTTGATCCACTTTCCAAAACTGGACTATTATAAACTGGAGAATTATATAGATATATCTTGTTGACACAGTCGTTTACAGGGATTCAGGTTATCAAACCACTAAATAGATATATACATGCAATGACACCAAGCTACTAGTTTGTTTGAAGACCTACCTGTCAAAAGTGCTTCAACATCCATCATGCTAGAACTGTCCTAAGGAAAAACTGAGCTATTCTGTACCAGTAAGATTAAAATAAAATAAAATAAAATAAAATAAAATAAAATAAAATAAAAATAATAAAATAATAAAATATCCCCAATGCATTTTTCTGTCATTTATCAATTTAGTGGGTTTCTCAAAGGAAATTATCTTTAAGTTTGTGAAAACTTTGCCATGTAGGATATGGCTGATATGTTTATGTGAAAGGAGAACCTGGGCAGCATTTAGCCTCCAAACTGTCTTTGCAATCCATGGGTGCGTGCAATCTAACACACCTGAGAGAGTCCTTTCCAGTCCAGTATACACTCTATACCAGCAGCATATTTGTTCTGTCTTTGGTCTGAAAATTTTGTAAAAATTCCATTTCTTTATGTGTCTAATTAGTGGGAGCAAGCCCCCATTCTCATTCCCCCATTGTCATCATATACATAAAATAACATTTCCCTTCCTTGCCCAGTGTTCACAACTCTAAGAAAAAAAATCCTCAGAGAACAGAGATGAGGTGTTTCAGTACACAGGGAAAATGATCAGACAGTATGAGTGAGATGTTCATTCTACACTTTGTCTCTTTAATTCCTATTTATAATTGACAAATTAACCTTGGGAAGATGTTGTAGAAAGGAGAACACAAAATATGAATGGCAACAGAAAAAGGAAAAGAAAAGCAATTATGTAGTATTCTCACATTTAAAATAAGGTTTACAATAGAGTCAAAACAGATTAATTCATTTCATACACCTTGAAATGCTTATATGCACTCCCTCCTCTGTCAAAAATCTGCATCCTCTCAGTTTACTCACCTTCATGCTGCAGACACAGAGGTCACAGCACGAGAGTGAGGAGACAACTGAGCCAGCACAAACCAACCTTGCTCGGCTGCCAGTGGCTCTTCAGTCACGGGGCCAAGGCACTGTGGCAACTGGGCAGCTTCGGGGGGTGCAGGGCCCGAGGTTCCTATGCTGCCCGGACACAAAGCCACGTCTCTTCTGAATGCTGCTGATGTGAGGGTGATGCCGTTTTGGTTTTTGCCTTTTTTTCCGTATCTATTCTCTGTATTCTCTACACATATATTTGGAGCTCTGTAGCTTGTTATTGCATCAGTGGCTGATTTTCCCCGTAGTTTTCCATGCCCTTTCCCTAGGCAGAAAGAAAAAACAAATTCTAGAACCCCTAGGCTATCTTGGTTCTCCCTGGCTACCAAGGTCCTCAAGACATTTTCATAAGCAAAGTATAACCAGTACCAAGGAGGGGGGCTCCAGAGAAGGAGCTTGACCTGGGGGGGACTTGCATCACCACTTGTGCTCCTAATTGGTGCTTTTTTGTCAATTATGCTAATTTACCAAACTTATAAAATTGTGTGTACCACTTTTGGGGGGAGCTTTTGTGGACACTCTTCCATAAGTGCCCCTGGAGGCCTCCAAATAAAGATCCACTTTTATATTACCTCCTATACTAAAACTATCTCGAGTTTCATTTCCAGGTTGGGAAAAGACAACAAGGGCACATCCAGTAAGGTGACAAAACTACAGATGTATGATTATGAAGGTAAAACAGATAGTAAATATTTTGTTTAAGTATTTGTTTACTTAATAAATGTAGGTCTTTGGATAATCAGCTTTTGGGAGCCTACATTGGTCTTTTCTGCTGCAGACATGAGGTTTTGCAGTATTCTTTACAAGTTAATGACCTGAGCTTTCAGGCATTTTTAAAATCCATTTCAATACACCTGTTTGTATACTACACTGCAATGTCAGTTCAGGTAATTATTTTCACTCTTCAATGTCAATATAATGACAAGGTGCCATTTGTTATCTCTATCACTCTCTATAATTCATTGCAGAATGTAACAATATATTATCCATTTGACTAAATTAACTACAATTCATTAGCAAAATATATAAACAAATGAAATCAGGCACAAAATGACACCTATCTCACTAAGAGCTCGAATTTTAATGATGGGTTCTGCTTGTTGTGATTATCACTTGGTAGTTGGGGAGTTAACCAGTTCTAGACTATTAGTGTGAGTTACAACAATAACTTCTAGCACTAGCTTGATTTACATCTTCTTTATCTTCTAGACACAAAAATAGTTTTGAATAGTTCCAAAGAAGATCTTAAAATTCCCAAGAAAAAGTTAATAGTGTTCTGAGCACCCTTCTGAATTACTTGTTTTTCAAACACAGAGATTTTAAGGACACCTCTTAATAGAGTGAGAAGATTCTTACACATAAGCACTTCAGACTACATTATATAATGTTATATCATACATCTTCCAGATGTAATCTTCCAGACTCTTTCTGAATTAATGAATTCAAATATTATGAAAAATATTCTTAAAAGAGTTGGTTTCGTTTAGGTTTAGGTTGTTTTTGTTGGAGAGAAACATCAGTCTAAAGCTATAAATGTTATGCTATATTTACTATTAAACTGAGATATCATATATGATACCACATATGCCATAATGCCTTTTACAATACCATGGATCAGAAGGGCACATACAAAGTCACCAATTCAGAAAGAAAGGTAGATTAACAATACATAATGAAATCAGGCAATACATTATTTAGCTTCTCTGCTGCATTTTCAGTAGACATTGAAAGCTGAGCATAAAAAGTCATACAATCTGATTTCTCATTCTTAATAAAGACTCAGCAGAAATTTGGATGTCTTAAACGTTATACTCTTAGTCTGAACAAATAATAAATATATTATGTCACTCAATTAAAAATACATTAAAACACACAGAAAAAATGTCCAGGGGAGTTGTAGAGTTAGTGTGACTAACATAATAAAAGGTAAATACATAGTTCAAAGTTCCTAGCAAGACAGAAAGTGAAAATTATTATTATCTAATTAAAATGTTTTTTATCCTACTCAGGAAGATTGTAAAAACAAAGGAAAAGTCATAAGAGAACTGAGCCAAACTACAGGTCAGTGCTGATTTGCATGTGTGTCAGAATTTCACTTGTTCAGTCTCTTCACTGAGCACAGGTTATTTATCTAGCATGCTTTTTCCTCACCATGCATGAAAATTAAACTATAAACAGTAGTAAAGGTATCATAAATTTCACACTGTTCAGAGTAAACATAAACTTAATCTCCTCACATTGTCTTCACAGATCTCTTGGTTTCCAAACTGGGCACAGTGGAGTTCCTTCAGGTGGCAATACCAGTAGCCAAGTTGCTCCTCACTACTTGGTTGACTCTCCAGTTTAATCTTCAGTGTGACTTTGCAGGCCAGTGCACTTTATTAACACATGACAAGCAAAGCAGTCACCTGCCTTTCCAGAGAACAAAGACACAAAGGTTTCTTAAGCCTTCTTTTCTGGGAGCACTTGGTGGTTTTGGTTTAAGGATAGAAAAAGTAGATAGATAGATAGATAGATAGATAGATAGATAGATAGATAGATAGATAGATAGATAGATAGATAGATAAGACAGATATGCAGGTGTTTTTCTTTCTGTTCTATGAAAGGTGGAATTTGGGAAGAGGAATAACATCCATGTTAGACTTTTTCGTCTTAGGTCTTTGTCCTGGCTTAGCTTCAGCTGGCAACAAAGTGCCACGCAGCTGTTCACCCACACCCCAACAGGATGAGGATGAGAATCAGAAAAAAAGGGTAAGAACATTTTAATAATTTAAATAAATTAAAATATAATAATAAACATAGAATCATAGAATTATTTGAGTTGGAAGGGACTTTAAAAATCATCTTGTTCAAACTCCCTGTCATGGGCAGGGACATCTTCCACGAGATCGTGTTGCTCTAAAGCCCATCCAACCTGGCCTTGAACACTTCCAGGGATGGGGCATCCACACCTTCTTTGGGCAAACTGTGCTTGTGCCTCCTCACTCTCATTCACTTTCAGCGAATAAGAATTTTAAATAAAACAGTGTGCTAAATTTTCAGGTGGAAGGGGTATTTCTGCCAAATTTCTGTACCTTTAACAACAGAAGGAAAAAAACCAGAAAGAAAGAGACAAACAAAACCCAAGAAAGACAAGTGATGCACAATGCAATTTCTCACCACCCACTGACTGATGCTCAGCCGGTACCCAAATAACAATCAGTCCCTCCTGCCAAACTCTCCCAGTTCACACACTGGCCATGGTGTGGAATATCCCTTTGGCAAGTTTGGGTCAGCCATCCTGACTGTACTCCCTCACAGACTCTTGTGCATGTCCTCAATAGCAGAGCATGAGACACCAAAAAAGCCTTGACTTAGGATAAACACTACTTTGCAAATCTGAAAGATCTGTTATCAGCATTATTCTCATACCAAATCAAAAAACACAGCACTGTAATAACTACTAAGAAAAATTAACTCTATCCCATATACAAAACCAGGATAATTTTAAAGTTCTATAGTAATCCAAATGTTCCAGTGATATAATCTGTTTAGCTTTCCATTGATAGCTACCAGGAATGACTTTGTATAGTCAAAGAAATTGACAGGCAGTTTGAGATGATTCTATCACTTGTCTTGTAGATAGCACTTGCAAACTGTAAGTGAAGAAAGATTTTTCAGTATTTCCTGTTTCCACTTCTCCAGATTGCATCTGGATTGATTTATTCCCTCCTACTTATGCATCATGATGGTGTGTGCCCATTCTCAGATCTCTGAATTTGGTTCAGTTCCCTGGATTTACAGTTTTTTTGAAATTCATCTTTGAGTTAAGTGTTTTTATTAGCATAATACACGGTCTAAACGAAGGAATTTTAGGGCTCTGTCCAGCCATCTGTGTAGAAATAATCTAATTTTCAATTAAATCAATGTAGATATCTTAATATCTTCAGGCCAGAGACTTTAGAGTTTCTGTTAGACGGGGTGATAATATCTCTTTGGCTCAGACCACTGGAGTGAGACCAAGTACGATTGGGCTGGGTCAAGCCCTAGATATACACAGTAAAAGTGAACTAAACTTCTCTTTAAAAGCCCTGATGATCATCACTGAACATCATCCCTCAGGATGTCAGGACAGTAGATATTAGCTTGAGGCAGGATCCTCTGGGAGGCAGCTCTGAAAGACACTGGCACAAAACAGCTGGTCAAGAACAACCTTCTCAAAGCACACAGGTGAACCACTACAATGTGCCAAAATCTAAGGAAGAGTGGTCTAAGGCCAGCATGGATGAACAAGGGATTTAAAAATGAACTCAAAAAAAAATAAGTATTCAGGACCATGGACAAGGACAGGACTCCTAGCTGGAATATAGAGATGCTGTTTTAACCTCAGGAGAGGCTTTAGGAAAGTCATCGTTCAGCTGGAGCTGAAACTAGCAAGGGATATGGAGGGCAAAAACCAGGGCTTCTACATATATGTCACCAACAGGATTAAATTACAGAAAGTATGGGACCACTGTTTAATGGGGCCAGAGACCAAATGGCAAACAGAAAGGCTGATTTTCTCTCTATGCATGATGTCACTGTTTTCCACAAAGAAATTACTGGCTTTGTGAACAAGAGGACCATAGTTGAGGTAATTTACCTTAAATGTAGCAAGGTGTTAAGTACAAATTCCCAAAAGATCCTATCACTAAACTGGTGAAATACAACTTTGATGGGTGGACAGTTAGGAAAGAAGAAAATTATTGCCAGATTGCCAAACTGAAAAGGCTGTAATCAGGGGTACAATGGCCAAGCAGTAGCCAAGTAACACTCAGGAGGAGGAATTATACTGAGACTGTTTTTTGTTTTATTAATGTCCTGAATAATAAGATGCAATGCATCCTGAGAAAGTTTATGGATAATATCAAACTGGAGAACTGTGAATGACACCAAACCAACAGCAGGTTTTCTGTTCAGAAGGACCTTGTAAGTCAGGGGAAATGCATTTACAGGAAATTTATCAGGCTCAACGACAGGAAATATCAAGTTCTGCACCTCAGAGGACTAACACAAGATCTCGTACAGGCTGGTGGCTGACTGGCTGTAAAGTAGCTTTGCAGAAAAAGGCTTGTGTGTCCCAGCGGATAATATGTTGAGTGTGAGTCAGCAGGGTGCCCTGGTAGCAAAGAAAGCAAACCACATCCTGAGCTGTGCTGTCAAAAGTACAGCTGGTGGATTGAGGGAGTTGACATTCCTGTCTTCTCAGCCTTGGTGGAATGTTGTGGTGTGCTAATGGCCAGGTTTCAGTTTTTCCACATGGCCAGGCACTGCTGTCTCCCCCATCCCCTCCCAATATCTGGTTTCCCCCCCAGAGGGCTCTGTATTTTGCAATCCTATACAAAGCCCACCAAATTCAAACCCTGCATCTTTATCTCATAGGATGTTTGTATCCTTCCCCGTCCCCTTGTGTTGGTATATATGTAACTGTAACTCGCAGTGTCAGTGCTTCTCTGGCATGACCCCCGTGCCAAATAAACCATCTGAGGAGCCCCTCCACTTGTCTCTCCTTCCTCAGTACGCCTGTAACATCAGTAGATTAGGTGAACCCACACAGGACCTTCGCCAGCCCTCCCAAGCTTCGGAGCAGCCCAGCCAGCCCTGGAACCACGAGCGGGACGCTTGGTGCCCCTGCCGGCAGCATCGCAGCAGTGGAACATATCCGGAGTATTTGGTCCCATTCCAGCCCCCTCAGGTGAAGACAGACATGAGCACATTGGAATGAGTCTGGAGGCAGTCCACTGGTAGGGGTGTGGAGTGCAGGGCGTACCTGGAGAGGTGGGAGAACAGGCTTTGTTCACTCGAGAAGAGTAGAGTAAGGCAGAAACTAAAGACAGGGCACGAAGGATGTAAAGCCAGGAGCTTTGAAAGTGCAGAGCAAAAGGACAGGAGGCAACTGACACAATTTTCCCCACAAACAGATGTTCTGTAAGAGAAAAAAGAAAAAATGTCTTCATAGCAAGGGTGTCAGAGCACTGTAATAGGTACAGAGGGGATTTAAATGACATCCTTGGACATACTAAAAAATCAAGCCCTGTCTTGTGTGCTGAGTTGAATTAGGCTTCCTTCTCAACCTAAATTACTCCTGATTCTATCACCTATTTTTATTACTTCACAGACAATAAATTAGTCTTTAATTTTTACAATAAATAATACATATTATTTTGATATGAAGCAAAATATATTCTGACATAGCATATGATGGAAAAACATAGACTGAATTATTTATAGATATAGTTTCATAGAGGAAAACAAGGATGAATTCCATGGGATTTGATCCCAACACTGGAACTACAAATTATTTTTATTTATTTATTTAAAAAGGATAACTATACACTTCATGTTCTAATTCCTAAAAGTTGAAAATTATCATCTAGTTATTTTTCATAAAGCACCTAGTAGGGTGAATAATTCACAAGGATTTTCAGATTTAACAAATAACATTCTGGATCTCTTATAGTCATAAAACCCCAGAGAAAAGTTCCCAGTGTAGCATATCTACGCTTCCTTCTTTCTCAACAACAACAACTTGACACTTAGAATATCATCCCATGCAACTGAAACTGTCAAACTATTTCTTTTTCTCTTGCTATTTATGAGTGGGTTTTGGAGTGTTGACTGTGAAATTTCTCCATAAAGAGGCTTTCAGAATTTTTATGCAAACTTACCATGACTCCACAATGGCATATAAGATTTTTTTAAAGGACATTTTAGAAAACGAGTATGCTAATAAAATTTTAAAAATATACTGCAGGTTAATTCTGTGAATTGCTTCCCCTTTATGTGCTGAGGAGTCTCCATGTGGATCTTGATCTTAAACATAGTACTCAGAAATTAAAGGAACAATCAATGTGCTTTTTGCGTTGAAGCAGAACAACTTATTTTAAAAATAGTGAGTAACAAATTTGTTTAATGAATTAATCACAAAGGAGTAGCAATGCCTGTCAACAAGACATCTCAACAAATAAATCTGAATAATGAAAATGTATATGTTGAGATTGTGCTCCATTCATACACAGTTCATTAACAAACAAATTACATAGAGTCAACTAATTAAGTTTTGCTGACATATTTCCCAGGTATCAGTTCTCATAGGCAGAACATTTACATTTGCAAATAGGTTTCTCTAAGAAATATGATGAATATTGTTAGATACCAAGGTACATTTCATGTCTGATCAATAATAAAGTTGTCTCTACAGACACCGAGGAACCTGTAGTTTTGAGGGCATATTTATCTTTGTCTTTAGAATTGCAGGTCAGCTCATCAGAAAAACATCATGATTGTATATTTAAGGCCCATCACATATAAAATGAAAAGATTTCTCAAACATATCTAAAAATCATCTAAACATCTACTCCCTGGTCTGCTGACAGTAAATGATGAAAGAATAATGAGAAAATAGGCCACATAATTTTGCAAACAGAAATAGAGATCCAAGAACTTTTGCTTTCATTGGCATAATTAAGAACAACCATGAAAAACTAGTTGGTGTAGAACTACATCTTCAACTGTATCTTTAGAATACCTGATAACATATTACATACACACCATGAGTTTTAAGATGGATGTGTACTTGAAACAAGGTTAGACACACTATGCTGACCTTTCAGAAGTAATCAGTCTCATAAATTGACTTTCCCCAAAGGAAATATCCTTTAGTTATTTCCTAAAAGTCCAGGGTCAATTTCCCTTAAGTTCTGAGTCAGCAATTAAGACGGTACTCTTCATACCATGGAAACTTGTTTACAAATGTGGAACCATGCATTTTGCCTCCTTCAAGAAGAGAGTTTCCACAGAACCACACTTCACAAAGTGTGCACTTCACTGCACATCAAGCTTCTCTCTGCACTGCAGGTCTACAGCTTTGTCTCTTCTCACCCAACACTTCTCCCACAGTCTCAACACTATTTTGTTCCAAAATTTCTAGAAAGAGAAAAAATATACTGCCTTAGCTATGAAACTCCTATGGGATTCTCTCCCTTTGAGCCAGAAACACACATCCTTGAAGTCCTGGGTTTAATGTGAAAACACTTCTCTGGATCCTGTGAGATGGCAGATTCTCAGAACAAAAGTTAAACATTACATAGGAACATAGCAGGCTCTACATAATATTAGACTTCCATTCATAACTGAAGAACTCATAGATACAGGGAGCTAAAATTACTTCAGAATTATTAACATGATTATATATTAGAATGCTAATTCTGAGAAAAAGTGATGGATATGTACCTTCTTCCTCTTGTTGGTACAGACATCATAATATGTCCTTTAGCAGTAAACACACAAAAAAAATTATATTTCTGTACAGGACCAGAAGTATATAAAATGTGTTGTGAAACAAAGAATGCATCTATACTCAGAGTAATTTAAAATATAATTTGGATATGCCAACAACCAGCTCTAATGCTTCTGTTTCTTGCATACATCTCAAAGGCACAGTAGATCTTGCTTTAATATATTTGTCCTCCTCCATTAACAAAGTTCACCTGTGTCTTTTTTCTTCTGAGGCAGAGAAATCATTCAAGGGGCATGTATTTCTGAGCTTAATCACACTCCTTGCTAAATCCTCTATATAGAAAGTCAACAGACTGTGTTAATTGGACCAAACCTTTGTACCACACACATCTCTCTGAACTGATTAGCTGTGAACAAAGTATATTTATAGTTCCCAGTTGTGGTGTACATAACCACTCACCCAGGATCGGATCTCTCCTCTGTGGGCTAAAGGACTCCACAATGAACTGCTTTGTTCTCCAAAACCTAAGTCTAATAAAGCCTTTCCAGTCATCTCCATATTATTCAGGTTCTCATCACTGTTGATCTTGTTTCCAACTTTAGCACCTTGGAAATCACATAACAGGTAAAACAAATGTTCAAGGGGAATTTCTTAAACATAGCTTTTTCTGCTGAATCTCCTAAAAAAGACTGCAGAGCTACAAAACAAATAATTTCTGCCAATACCCCTGAGAGTTTTCACCTAGTTTTGTTTGACTTAGGGTCTCCATGGAAATTACCTTCAGTACCCATGTTTTCAGGTGTTACTCCTGGTGCAGCTGGGTGGATTCCCCTGTTGTGGAAGTGCTGCCCCCGGTGGAGAGAATTGCAAATAAAAAAGTAAAACTCATGGGTTGAAATAAAAACAGTATAATAATAATAATAATAATAATAATAATAATAATAAATATACCTATATAATAATAATGGCAACGGTCATAATTATAAATTTTATAATAACAACAAATATAATGAAAATGAAAAAGAGAGGAGAGTAAAATCCAAGAGAAACAAGTGATTCATAAGAGAATTGCTCAGCAACTGCTGACCTATGTCCAGCCAGCCCATCCCTGAGCAGTGACCAGAGGCTGCTGGCTGCCCAGTTTATATGATGGGCATGATGTTCTATGGTATGGAATAACATTTGGATCTTGACCACTCCCACACGGCTCCAGGTCCTGTACCCGCATGACCACTGGGAAAAATTAACCCAGTCCTTGGCCAAAATCAGGACATGCACACATGGTATAAAATCCAGAGTCCAGAGCTGGTAGCAGCCCGCTCCATGGTTTACAATCCCTTGCCACTCCATCTGCAAAGCAGACACTGTGTTTTCTCAATAAAAGTTAAAACTTTAAAGCTGTGCCACAACTATGAGAGGAATCCATAAAGTGACACTGCACAGTTCTTAAAATAGCATGTGCCTCCTGGAAAAAGTGAGTTACTGGGGGGAATTACACAAGGAAAACTATGGTTTGTTAGAGAAGGGTACACGGTGTGTAGCCAGAAATAGGATTAAAAGGACTAGGGAGTCAGAAAAAGAAGACAAAAGAAACACTACAACCATCAATCAGCTGTTCAAATATCAGACAGAATGAAAAGTCAGATTACTTATAAATATTTGAAGTAGATATTAAAGAAAGAAAAAATATAAAGCTTGCTTATGCAAGACTTGTGAGACAGATACAAATAGCTCTGTGACAGGCAGGAATGTCAGCCTTTGGACAATTCTGATGCAGAGAGTTAGGAGTAAAGCAATTCTGACCACAGAAAAGCCAGACACAAGAGGCTGCATTCCATGAGGTAGAAGACCAGAGGAGAAGTTTGTGCTTTCATTTCCAGGACTGCAAGAAGAGGTTGGACTGTCAGAGTGTTGTAGCTGAAAAAGCAGAGTTATGTGACAGCTTCAATTCTCTAAGCTCACTAAAGCATAAGAGTTGCATTCAGGGAGTGATCTGGGTTATAGAACCCAACAGGACATTCAAAAGGCTTTCTGTCCCAGGCAGTGAAATCAGGTTGTATCTTGGTCTTGCTAATGCTTCTGAATGTCACAGAAGTCTTCAGGATTCAGGATACTGCACCTTGCCTCTCAGAGAGCTCTCAAAGTGCATTTGCTGCTGGATCTCCCACAAAGCTCAGTACCAGCTCAGCCAGGGTAGGGAGGCACACAGAGCCACAGCCTCTCCTGACCCTCCCCGATAGTTTAGCAGCAAACCCTCGCAAGGACACCAATTACATTCACTCAGTGACACTCCTCTAGGCATCTTAAATCTTCAGCAATGCAGGGCAATTAATTGTGAGGACACACAACACTGTAAAGACTGCTGACCTAGGAGAGATAAATGAAAGGCAGGAGTTTTTAAGAGGTATTTGTTGATGCCTTAGCTAAAACCAGATAGAAGTCAGAGGATTTGCTTGACCAGACATACTTCAAGATAAAATGCCTGGCTCCTTGAACAATATATTGTTAGGGTCTTTTATTATTCTGTGACAATTCAGAACCTCTTAGTCAAGAAGTGGTATGTGATAGCAATAAATAACATGAAGAAAAATGAATACGTGGTACAACATATTTTGATAACACCAACAGTTCAGATGAGTAAAACCTTGCATGTGGTGGGACTAGAAGGAGTTTGCAAATCTGGTCTGATTATTCACACACAGGTGTGGGACAGAACAAGCAATCTACATAATAATTTTTAATCCTGTTTTCTCATGAAAAGAAATCATATTGTGTATGGAAGTGAAATAATTGCCTGTGTCAGTTTGGAAGGAAAAAAAAAAACTTTAAATAAGATTCACCAAGAGGCAGAAATGAAAGCAAAATCCCTTTGTTCAGGAAAGTGAACATGATGTTTCTAGAAAAACCTTGTCAAAATTAATTTTGCTTCAACAAGGGACAGTTATATAAGGGTATATAAGGATATAGACAGTGGTGCTATCTGAAGGGTGTCCTCCATCACAGCCCAGAGAGATATTGTTGGTCCCTTGATGAGAATAATTGCTCTCCTCATGTCCGACAGCATGGATATGTAAATGGCAATAAGGAACAGGCCAATTGCTATAGGCCATTGCCTGTACCAGGATCTTGGAAACCATGGATATCTAGTGCTGAGGGAGAAATGGTGACATTCGGGGCAGCCACAGCAGAGTCAGAAGCTACATCTAGTCAAGACTCTCTTCCCTACAATCTCCAGGTGATATCTTAGCTCCATCTCCTTATTTCAAATAAGCAAATCTCACAAAGACTATGTTAACATACCTTCATTGCCATGGTCAGTAGCACAGCTAATGAATTCATACGTGAGCACATACCATAGCCACATAGGACTTTCTTTTTCCCAACACTGTTCTCCTCCTTGCTTTTGAGGAAAGATTATTTTCTACAACATGCTTGTATTTGGAACAGTCCTGAGGGATTTTACTACAATGATTTTTTGGTAAAAACAAAGAAAGGAGAGATTGTTTTCTGTAGCACAGAAGAAGAAAATTTTAAATGTTGAACTGAAGTCCCCAGTGAAAAACATTCAATTATTTGCTATCCAGGAAACATCACTGGGATGTTGGTGACTAACAGTTAGTGTGTGCTGATTAACAAGGGCACATTTGGAATCCCAGTAGCTGTTCTCATTGGTTACCAGAAGTGAGGGTAAAGCAGAAGCACAGTGCTGTCATGGGACTCATAACTTTGTACAACATCTCTACAGCACTCTTAGATCTGAGCCCTTCTAACATGGAACAGCTTGAGAAGTTTGGCCCATAGCTACTAATGAGATGAAAAAAGTCCCAGACCATGAAATCATCCATGGAGACAGAATTCAGATGAGTGGGAGTGTTACTACTATGGAGAGGCACCTGTGCCCAATTCTGCTCTTGGACTCTGCTGATGGTTTCCACAGCCCTTCAGCTTTCTTTTCATGCAGAAGCCTCTCCAAAATTACCAGTGACACTTCCCTCTGTTCAAAGGCCATGAATACAATTTTCTTTCTAAATGACAGGTTTTGACTGACAATTACTCTAGGGTGCTTAAGCCCCTCCAAAAAGAATGGTGTAGAATATGTTTGACACACCCAGCCTTCATTAAGCTCTGTCAGTTTCAGTTTTTAAGACTATAGTTATCTATTACTTATTTATTCTCAAATCTTTTTCAGTTTACTGAAAGTATTATTTGAAATACATCAATTTTTCTCCTCTTCAAGATCATTCTTGAGTTTTAATTATTTTTCTCTGACACTACTTGATGAAACCAAGGTTTCCCAAGTGTTTGGTTTCAATAACTTACTTGTAGAGCAGAAGTAAGAGAGTTTTCCAGCTTTGTGGTTATGTATTATAAAAAGTAATAAATTAGAAACTGCAGGATGCTTGAGAATGAGGAGTTAAGTGATTATGATAAAAATTTCATTTTAAATTTGGTTCTTCAGGTTTACTCCTAAACACTTATTATCTGAATAAAGTTTTATTCTGTCCAGAGACACCTTTAGAATGAACCAACAATAACTTCTTTTTATTCTTACTGACTTTTTTTGAGAAATACTTTTGAAAGTGTTAATATTAGCTTGAGTTCATATTGGATCTGACTTCTTCATTGTCTTTATCTGACTTTATGTATCTATGCAATTTCTTTCACATCTTCAATATGAAATTGATAAGAAATGAGTTCTTGATTCACAGCAGAAAACTGGAAACATACAGAAAAAGAAATTTTAAAAAAAATCCAAAAGAGAAAAAAAAAACCATGGCACATCTTTCTTGCCTAGGAGGACTCATGTGAAGCTTACTTTTCTTCTACCTACTTTGCTCACATAAACAAGAGCATAAATTATTTTTTTTTAATTACAAGTCATTCAATTCATTTCATTGAGATTGTTTAGTTGAAATTCATATATGAGAGAGTGTTCAAAGTGACAGAAAAAAAATCAGTTCCAATAAATACCATCACCTTCACCATCCTCAAATTAATAAGATTTTTATGTTATTTCATCCACTTCAGTTACTTTCTAGTACTCACTGAGTTTTCTTAATTAAAAAGGACAAGAAAAACAAAAAGAAAAAGAAAAACAGTGCAAGAAACCTCACAACTGAGACTTAGCTTGCTGAAATTTGTTCAGCATCCTACATGTGGCAGAGATGTGGTACAAAATACTTAATTGGAGTGCTGACAGGACTTACATGCCCATGACTAGAATTCTGCTGCCATCAAGAGCATTTTTCTTTTATAGCAGATCACAGACATCAGTAATTGGATTATTGTCATGGTGAATTTTCACTGAAACAATAACTTCAGCTCCCTCTATGTAGAAAAGTCTCTAAGTGACAAATTACACTTTACTTACTCTTTTTGTAGTGAAACAAGTCCGTGTATTTTATTCTAATATTGATGTTGCTGGCCACTTCTTGCAGAAAAGGTTCAGTGGTTTGACTGCAGAGAGGCTTATTACCACAATAAGTGGTGAAATTGCCTGTGTTCTTTTAATGACACTTTTGCAGCCTCATTTTTGCTTTTACAAAAAGAAATTTCACATATAAAGGAATATTACCCGAGAAATTAACCAAATCAAATCAGAACAAATTTGTTTTCTTCTGTCCTGAATGTCTGTGACTCAAGGGAATTATTTACAGCTTTGTTGTATTTGTGTGGAGAAAACCGATAGGAGGTAGAACAATCTCTTCCAAAGCATTGAAACAAACACCAGAGCTTGAGGAAATGGGGAAACTGGCAGCTCACATCACCCCTGCTGTGTAAACTTCACCTGGACTGACCACTCACAGTACTTTTTGTACACTGCAAAGTCAGCTAATTACCTCAAAAACATGTGATATGGCTCTCACTGAATGCTCTATCAGTCTAAAATCAGAGCAATTTATGTGAGGATTTTATTAATAAACACTGTGGATGTCTTTCCTTAGGTAGGACAAAATCTTAGCAACACTTAAACAGCACCTTTAGCCAGGAGAACTACTCCTAAGGTTGTTCACATATCAGGCAGAAGAGAAGACTAGATAGCAACAATAAAAGGTAGTACATGTTTTATTTCTACAGACTGAAAAATTGAGACATAGAGGAGGAAAGGGATTCACTGACTTACTCAGTTTCTGGTGGAGCTGGAACAAAGCCTTGCATTCTGGTTTTCCACACAAAGTCTTACCTACCAAGCTGCTCAGAGTTACATCCATCCTCTGATTAATTAATAGTTCTTTAAAACTTTAGTAAACATAAGGATATAGACAAAAACTACCAATTTAAAACTCAGATAAATTGGAAATGTTGATGATGTTACCTAAATTCTGTCCCTTACTCTTCTCTTGGGTAAAGATGTTCATCCACATATCATCGAAGTCCTTTGCTCAACACCAGAAAAATTAGGAAAAGCAGCCACTCTTCCTGGTACTTTTCAAACGTTAAATACATCTAACTTGAGTGATGATTGTTTTTCTAATAGTGGATGACCTTCCAGCCCAATCAACAGAAGGACACCATTGCCATACCTGGGAGGGGATTGTCCCGCTCTGCTCTGCACTGCAGTGGCCTCACATTGAATATTGGGGGCAGTTTTGCTCACCACAATATAAGAGACACATTAAGCTATTAGAGAGTGTCCAAAGAAGGGTAATGAGGATGGTGAAGGGCCTTGAGGTGAACCCATGTGAGGCTGAGGGCACTGGGTCTGTTCAGCCTGGGGGAGACTGAGGGGAGACCTCACTGCAGTTACAACTTTCGCCTGAGGGGAAGAGAAGGGGCAGGCACAGATCTCTTCTCTGTGGTGACAGTGACAGGACCCAAGGTAATGGCCTAAATTTGTGTCAGGGGAGGTTTATGTTGGATATCAGGTTGGATAACTTCCCCCAGAGGATGGTTCGGCACTCGAACAGGCTCCCCAGGGCAGTG
>VYZT01061265.1:0-39016 GCA_013400735.1 Pomatostomus ruficeps
ATCTCTCTCTGTCCTTATCTTGAACCAGGAGCCTTTTGTTACATGTTTTTTTTAACCTGTCCAGTGGTGGAGGGGAGTGGTGGGCACCTGGCATCCAGCCAGGGACAATCCACCACAATACACAAAAAATGTATCCTCACTTGCATCAGATTCAAAGTTCATTCAAATCAGTGGAATGTGTCTCACCCAGCCATAGTCTTCCACAATTTCTGAATGTCAGCAGCATGGCATGGCATTTTTCATTTGTAAATTTCATGGTGTACAGCTGAGCACTGAGCACTGCTCCTGGGATTGACTCTAGACATATATAAAAAGAATAGTTGCCTAGAGCAAAACAGTGAGGGCTTTGCTGTATATGCCAGAACACTGGAAAACCAGGCCTGCAGTATATCTCCTCTTTTTGCTGAGCAATAGTGTTAGGATATATGAGAAGACAGTAACTGGAATAGAAAAATATCTTCAGGCAAAAATAAAAATACATATTTCCAAATTAAATAATTACTGTCTCCAGGAGCAGGAGGAGCAATTCTGTCATGGAGGGTCTCTTCTCATAATCTTCACTTAAATTCTTGCTTTTTTTTCTTTCTTCTCCATTTTTCCTTTTCTATGGCAATCTCACTGCCCACTGATTCTGGTCACTTCTGAGACTGCAAATCTCAGTCCTGTCAGTGTTGCTGAGGGATCTTTTTTCTTGTAGCCTGTTCTGTGCTACAAAGCTCATTATAACATCCTAACCTCAAGGCACAGGGTATCCATGGTTGTCTGGAGGGCTTGTGGAATCTGTGTCCTCCAGTTTTTCAAGAAATGACCAAAATAATGGCTGATTTGGTCTGGTGTTGGTGACAGTACTACTTCTAGCAGGAGGCTGGACTTGGTGACCTTCAGAGACCCCTTCCACCCTAGATTTCTTTGATTCCATTTTATCATCCCCTGTATGAGATCTCCAGTAAGTCATTGAAATAATTAATGCTGTGTCAGAGTGTCCCTGTCTCGTTGTTATACTAGAAGTGCTGATTTGGTAGATTAGTTCTCCCTTCATGTAGCTGAGTGGTCTGAAATTTTTGACACTCTGTGTATGGGATGGTGCTGATTTATACCAGCTGAGAGTATGGCAGTCAAAGTACATTTTAATTTTGCTGTATCTATTGTACACTATTCTGTTTTGTTAACAACTTGTATTAATATCTTAGGAAACATGACATCAAAATGATTGACAAATTTTTTTTGGTTCTTTTTATTTCTAAAAGAAAGAAGTTAACGCATACTGTTGCTTCAAGCAAATTCTGCTTCTTGTCTTGGAGCTGAAGCACACAATAGACCAGGCAGCTTTTCTTTCAGGCAGTCATAGCTCCCTTTGGTCCAATAAATTTAAAAACAAGTGGTTTATATGCAGATCCTTTTTGTATCTCAACATTATTTTTAAATAAAATTAGTCTGAAAAAAAATTAGAAGCAGGGAATATTGTCCCCAGTTGAGAGACCTCAAAGCAATATTGTTTTGCCTGGCGATTCACTTATAGGATAAATATATGTCACTACCAAGAGTTCTGAGAAATTACTGTGTTTTTAACTCTTCCAGTTGTGCTCTGTAAAAGGGATCCAGCCATGCAGCCACTGCAAGGGTCAGAAATCATTATATGCCACGTGCAGTCCTGATAACATATGGAACAGTGCAGTTAAAATATGGGAACAGGATTCCTCTGTGTCAATACGGTGCAGGAGGACATGCATTCTGACTGGAAAACAGAAATCTGTGTTATACCTGACTAGTAGCAGGTGAACAGAAGGACAAAAATCTGAGGGGGCTGAGGGTCTTAATCATGTGCCCCTGCACTCCTGAAGTACTGCTAAGCTGTGATGGAAGTGTTGGCCTTGTGACAAGGAGCAGGTTGTGGAACACAGGGTCTGTACCTTTGCATTTACATGTGAAATGGGAGATGGTGCAATGACAATTGGTAACAGGCTCTGCTTGAGATCCCTGTGAAGTCTTACTGGAGAGTGTCCAATAATCTTCAGCAAACACAATCATGTCTTCTCTGTTTGTTCATGGCTGTTTCAGTGTTGAGCTCAGAGCACATCAACAGAGCGTTAGCACAGCCAGATGTTACCTTGCCCTGCTGGACACAAGCCAATTTTTATCCAAAAAGTGCATGATCTCATTAGCACTGTACTGACACTGAGCTTGATATCCCACTTCTCTGTGGCAATTATCCTCTTAGATTCAGCAGTGCACTAATGTGACAGGATGGTTTTTATTCAGCTTGGAACACACAGGGAAAAGACCTTGAGCTGGATAATATGTAGGCATGACTCAGATGTTTTGTTTTTAGCATTCTGTAAACAATCCAGCAGCATCAGGGTGATTTTGTCATTTAAAGTAGTCCAAAATAATGCTTTGCATTAAGTTCAGGTGCCTATTTTTTTTCTGCATGGATAACAGTCCAATGGACTATGACCACTTAGCTAATCCCACTGCACGCTGCTCACATTTATCAGATTACCTCAGTCAGTAAAAGTTGAAGAACAACCTTGTGCTTTGCCAAAAATTGAAAACTGTCATTGGTAAAATAGTTTTACCTTGGCAATGAGAATATTTACATGTGGCATCAAAACAAATACAGATGCTCCTTTTGAGAAAAGGTCTTTTGAGGGCACTGTATCAGCAGTACTAACTATGAATTTTTAACAGTTTAAATTTTCATATTATATGTATACTAATCATTGCAATTTCTCTGGTTCTTGGTAAATATAACCACAACTTTATTCACTTGCCAAGTGTATTTTGAAGGTCTATTATTTTTCCTTTTAACCCACTTCCAATAACAAGGGTTTTTTTTGTGTAAATATTTGACCATGATATAGTTAAGTCTTCTTTCAGTGGGACAGAGATCATTATGGTATCACTGTGCTTTCTTTTACTGTAAAGAATTCTGTTTCTTTACACTTGGTAAGATAAATACAGCAGCGAGTTTTCTAAGAATATAATGAGAAAAGTTCTGTGAGGTTCCAATCTGCACCAGCATCAATGATGTGTAAAGTGCAAAGCCATTATGGACTTTACCTATGAAAATAGCTCTGGAAAAAGCTAAAACATACTCAGTTGTTTCCCTCCGTGAAGTTGTCCCTAGATAGTTTCTGGGGCTGAATGTCTCTGTGAAAGGAATTACAGTGATTTGTTGATGGTCTTATGATACAGACAGAGCTCTGAATCCTCTCTGTTTCCATCCAAAATTCTTAAATGGTGCAGATGCATATAACTTTGACTATGGCTGTCCACTGCTCAAAGAACTTTTCTTTATGGAGGTGATTGAGATCACACTGGCATTGCCAGGTTTTTTACTAGAGGCCATGAGAAATCATTGAGGACTCTAATGGACCACCATCTGTAGGCTCCCCCCTCTGTGAACTGAACGGTGAACAGCTGGAGAAAGAAAAGCTGCTGTTGGATTGCTTACAAGGCAAGGGTAAGTATCTCCCTGTCTGTGTTGGAGGTTATGGCATGATTGTGGTGCTCCCAACTAACACAAAGATTTGTACGACTTTACAAGGCACAAAATGAACCCTAATGTCCTCACAGCTGTGGAGGGTTCTGGTCACTCCATTTGGACAGATACATTAAAGTAGAAGAAGCTGCTGAGAAACTAACCATTATTCTATTCATGTAAGAAATCAAAAGACTTGGTGCTGGCAGGCAACAGGGGTTCTGGAATAGCCCTGGCTCTGACAGCAGTGCACATGAAAGCCTGACTGATTTTAAAATGATGCTTCACCAGTTTTTGAAAGGGATAAGATAATATGGTACCTGTGGTTATCAGGGGACTAGACCCAGTGATCTGGGTCATCCTTTCTATTTGTGTGCAGAATAAGATGGATTTTTGCAGAGCATCTTCTCTCAACTGGAAATCAAAAAAGAACATGATTGAATTAATCATCTTTATTGGCCTTTGGGCTACAATTTGACCATCAATTATTGCGAACCCACACTTTCCCTGTGTTGTAAAAATACATACAATCCCATGCTTGCTTTTAATGGTGGTTAAAGAATAGAAATTGTTGGAATAGAGGGAAACATCAGAAAATGATCATGTTCCTTTCTTTGCCTTCTCTGACAACTGAACCTAAAGTAGAAATGTAGTTAATAGCTTTGCCAGTGAGGATCTCTCAAAAAGGGGGATAACTCTTCATTCTATAGTCACTGAATTTAATGTAGGTATCTTAATGAATGAATGTTAAATGTCTGACAACCTGGTCCCAACTAAAGAATACATTTTAAGGCATTTTCAGGCTTCTTACTATTCCTTACAGAGCTGTGGAAGAGCTGCCACCAACTCTTTTATGAACAAGGTACAACAGAACTAACAGGTTAGACTGTGAACCCAAATTTTCTGCAGACTCTTTCCTGCATGACAGAACATCCAGGGAAGAATTTCCACAATTCTGCACTTGATTTAATGCCTGGAGATAGGAGAGGAAATGGGAAGCAGATCTGATCTTTGTTTCTTTTTCTTGGCAATTTTAATTCATGAAAACACTCTCTGTGCCCCCTAATCCAAGTCTTCCTCTGCTGATCTCACTTTCTTCTCTACAGTCATTAGACAGAACAATGGGATATTACAATTGGCTTAGACTGAGGAGAAATTGCTGTGCTAGCTAAAAATTTGGCACCACATCTTCTATTCAGAGTGCTGCATGTTGGTGGCTCTGTTCAGATAACCTCTAGCTACAGTTGAGTAACACCACAAATGGGGAAACCCCCAGAGAAATAGGAAAATCCCTAACTGTTTGTGCATTGTGTAAGTATATTTTACTTAGGCTCTTTGCCAAAGAAGATATGAATCAAAGATTCTCCCTGTATAGGAGTAAAATGTACTATTATGTTCAGGATCTTATTTTTGCATAAAAGATGTCCTCAGCATTTGTGAAAGGGGAAGAAAATTTCCATTCTGGCTTTAGTGTGTTATGTTTTTCTATTGCATTCATCACTGAAAATTCCTGAAAACAAAAGATATAGAAAGTGGGAGAGGAACTTGGTTAATTTGTTTGAGTTCTTCTTTCAGACAATTGGTCTCTTTGGACTGTTTTGCAAAATGATTGTAAAAGAAAATACCACCCCCACCCTCTTGGTATTGTACACTAAAAAGAAACACTTCTTAAAAAAATGAGAAATCGGGCTGTGACCAAATGTTGCTGCAACTGGCAAGTGTTTGTGCAAATATTTGATTATTTATGTAAGCCTTCCCCACAACTCCTCAGCCAGAACACAACCAAGTGCCCAAGAATGACAGTACATCTCCCTACCAGAACAAAAGTCACTGAAGGATGTTTCTTTCTTTCCTGTGGAAAAGACAAGAAAATATATATAAGAGCTCAGATGATAGGATTCCTCTAACCAATTGTGAAAACCAATAATTAATTAGGATAGGCTAGAAGGTATAAGAGAATTTATGTATCATGCCATAGCCCCACAGAAGTGAGTGTTTTGGTTTCCCCCTGCAATGTATGTAATTTAATTATTTTACATAAAATTTTAATTTTTCAGGTGTCATAACAGGGGGACTACCTTCTCTAATTAAAAGGCTGAATCGTCTGATTTTTGTGAGATTTTTTTGTTGTTTAATTCAATGAGATCTTGATTTTTTTTTAAAGTATTTTTTGCACTAAGATTGTAACCAGAAAGAATGGTTAGAGAAGTTAGTTTAAAGATGCTGTTCTAAGAAATTTTGACTGCCTATTTGGAACTCTGTCAAGCCATCTATCCAAAATATTTTCAATGATCTGGCTGCAAAATGGGAAGTTAAAAATATGGAAGCAATTTGCTGAATGATCAGCCTCATGAGAGATTAATTTCTTCCAGTAAGTAATGACTGAGAAATTAGTTGATCCAGCAGTTAGATTTTCTCAACAAAAAAGGGAGCTCCCTACCTTACTTGATTTTTCACAGTCATTTTGTATATTTGGCTTTTCCACTTCCTAGGGCCATAGAGAACCGCAAGTAAAGAGATTCAGTTCAAGTTTTCCTGCAGTATACTTCTTCAGGATTTCATTAGAAATAATTCAAAATTAGGACTTTGAAACAACAGTTAAAAGTCCAGTAATTTTATATGAGCTGGAACATTCTACTTCTATTGGCTTAGTGTTGTACTGAATAACTCAGAAAACTATAGTCTTCTTTCTATTGATGAATGTGCAGTGGGACCATCAGCACACTACTAAAAAAGCTTATTTTGGGGGGAAGGGGACAGAAAGAAATAATAAATAACAAGTATTTCTGTGATACAGCAGAAATTAGGTTTCATCAGTTACCTTTTTCAGTTTTTCATGGGGATTTGAGGAATTATAAAACCATTGAAGCAGAAGTATGCCAGTCTGAGAACACTTATGTAAGGAAGTTTGGTATATTTTATAGAATCATCAAATGGTTTGGGTTGGAAGGGAACTTTAAAGGTCATCTAGTCCACCTCCCCTGTAGTGAGCAGGGATAACTCTGACTAGATCAGGGTGCTCGGAGCCCCATCCAAACTGGCCTTGAATGTTTCCAGGGATGCATCCTCTACCACCTCTCTGGGCAGCCTGTGCCTGTGTTTCACCACCCTCATTGTAAAACTTTTTCTTACTTATGTCCAGTCTAAATCTACTCTCTTTCAATTTAAATCCATTACCCCTTGTCTGGTTGCAACAGGCCCTAATTTGAGCGTCAATGTATTATGCAACCAAAGCAGTATCTTTAACAATGTCACAAGTAATTTTTATAATCTTCAGCCTATGAAAGTATATGACCATGTCTGTCTTATTATAAAATGTGGTTTAAGATACCACCTTTTATGCATTTGCACTTTTGTGAGTCATAGTAACAAACTGCCAGTACTAAAACATGACAACTTACATCCAAAAGTGATTGTTAAAAACAGAAGTGCCAAAAGGACAGAAGAATGGGAACTGACACAGGTTAGATAGTGGTCGCTGGTTTTCCAAAGGCCTCCTTTAAGGAGCTTATTTAGCTCAAGTGAAAAGCTGTGATGAAGGAGAGGACACACTTCTCAGGAACCCCAGGCAGCTGCCACAGGGGAGCGAACATGCTGCCATTTCTCATGTGCAGCAATACTATGGTTCTGCTCTACAGCTTTGTTCCTGAGGAGCACAGAATTCCCTGTGGATGAAAGCCTCCTGGAACATCAAGCAATAGTTATTTTATGATGTGCTAATGCTTGCCCAGGCTGCAGCCTCTGTGTTTCGACTTCTAAATATCCACCAGAAGACTTTTGCTGGCTCTAAAATTCACAGATTGTTGGCTTGTTGACAAGATCCTAAAATGTTTTAAAAGGACAGAGAGCTGCCATCCCATTTGAGGGCAGAGGAGACAAGGTGGTGCCTGCTACTTTTGTGGATGTGGTAAAAGTATCTCTGTCAACAGGACACTGTTTTTAAAGGAAAGAAAATAGGAACATATATGCTGTATGCAAAAGAATACTGGTGTAAGGACTATGCCAGAAACCTGAATGCCAGAACAGCAGCAAACAGTATTTGCTGGCTAAGCAATAGCCTTTCTTTAGAATGTCATGCATAGCAATCAAATTAAGATTTGTTATTTTTGTACTCTACAAAATTTTAGAGTGTGGTTAAATGTTTATTTTACTGGGAAAATGGATGTAGTCTGTCTGAAAGATAGCTGGAAGCTTGTTAAATTCTCAGTGCCAGGTTCAGTTTGCCTCTTACTCTTTCCCTTGAACACAATAAGCACTGTGGCTGAGTAATTTAATTTTCAGTCTTCTAAGCCAGATGTCAGAAACAAAAAGTCTTATATCTAGATTTCATTTGCAATTGCCATAATGCATTCTTTCTAGTGGGATCTTCTAAAAATAATACAATATTCAATAATGTTCTAGATATCTTCCATTATAAATGTGCTGGGTTTCTTTGCCCTAGTGTGAATATACCCATTGTAGAGTTTAATGAAGCAGTACATAAACTCTTGGTCAGTAGGAATTGCAGTACCTGATAAAATGATGTTTTTATTTGATGGAACTGTTATATTTGTTAGAACAATTGTTCACCTCAGTAGGAATACATGAAAATGAGGATAATGCTGATCTTGTGTTCCAATTTGTATCAGGGTGTCATATGCAGCACTGATGTGTTTTTCACTATATTTGAAAGTCTTTTTTTTAACCTTGAAAATTATTTCTGTTGTGGGCTATGAATATGTGTACCTGTTTAAATTATGTTTATATTTGTATACAGTGATTGAGCAATATTTATTTTTATCATTACCTCAGCTCTTAAAGTATTTTGTTTCTGTTTGCAGGGGATTCATTGTAAAAGCAAACCTTCTGGTGAGTATACATCATTCAAATTTTTACTATGTTTGTTTTTAAAGATAATTTATTAAAGATATTAAATTCACTATCCTAATGACATCAGATCACAGTCACGACAGGGTATTTATCACCAGTTCTTTTGCAAAAAACATTGGAAACTGGTAGGTTTTGATAAATAACAGTTTAATAATGACAATTGCTTCATTATTTTCCTTACCATAGTGAAGGAAAGAGAGTTTGCTAAGTCATTTCACATGTTTTTCTTGCTTCTACTTTTTACTGATATTGCCTACAGTAATAATACAGGATCTTGAATTACATGAACTCTGAAGCCTCCACCAGTCACTCCTCCAGCGCACACAGCCATTTGCAGGGAGGTATGAGGCAGCTGCCTCACAAACAATCCCCCCTGAGAGGACAGTCACAGCCCTGCTGAGAGGACAGTCACAGTCCTGTGTGAGAGGACAGTCACAGGCCCCCTGAGAGGACTGTCTCAGCTGGAGGCTCAGCTCTGAGTGCTGCTGGTCTTCCAGTGCCTTTCCTGAATCCATGTGGCAGAGAGTACACAGATAGGGAGAAGATACGATGCTGAGCTCAAGCATGTGAGAAGTTGAGGCTATGGCATGGGGCATGAGCTGAATATCAGCTGTCACAAGTCCTTACTTGGAATGCATGGCATTTATGGGACCTGTGTTGAGGCAGAGAAGAATATGTGTATGGAAGGGATGCAGTTAAAAGTCCCATCATAAAAAGTCTCTAGTTTGCTGCTGGTGAGCAGAGTGAACCTTTGGTGGCTGGTTCAAGGGCTGTGAATGAATCCTGTTAGGATTAGGCAGCTGAGCTGGTAGTTGCACAAACTGTGTGGAAGGTAGAGAAGAAACAAGGGTGTTGACCCTTGCTGTGCTAGCTGAAACATGCCTTCATGTCCTTGAGCAGTACAGGCTGAGAAAATCAAGCCCTTCAACCTGTTCTCAAAGGGAAGAACACCTATAATTCTGCTGGTTATGAGTTAAAATCTGTGCTGGGTATTACACAAATGCAGATCTAGGTAGTGGAGACTCACAGGTACCACGAGGTGGTGATTCATTCCAACCATTTTAGGACAAGGGAGGGAGGCAAGAGGGGTTGTCACTCTCTGTTGGCTGCCAGAGTTGCTCAGATCAGACACAGCCTGGCTGAGGTCAGAAGGGACCTGTGGGAGTCATCTGGTCAAAACCCTGATGCAGGGATGATGCACGTTAGATAAGCCAGATGTTTCACTCTTAACTGGAAAGGCACTGAAGGGTTTGCAAACTAAAGATCCATATCTTTGAAGATGATATACATGAAGCTGGTTGTAGGTTTTTCAGTGCTGTCTGAAAAAAACTTATCAGCTATCTTTAACACAAGTAACATGTAGGATGACTCAGCCTTGCAGGGGTGATGAAAAAGCATTTTTTTTGTCTTCATCCTAATTCACTTGTGCAACAGTGGGTGTATACTCCTTTCCATACTTCCTTTTCTATATTATTTTTAAAAATTATTTCTTATTTGAGGTAAAATTACCTTAAAAGACCTTCACTCTATACTAGAGGAGCGTTGCAATAGTAATTTCTTTTAGCTGCAACAAGAAGATGACTTTATTTCCTAAAATTTGCAACCACCATCTCAGTGGTATTTGGCAACATGGCTCTGACTCTGCCTTCTTCCTCCTGCTCTTCTAGACTGTTAGGTAGTACATAAGAACTACTGTAGTATTTGAAATTCACTGTAATATATCCATAGATTTATATCAAAATATCAACGATTTTAAAAAAATTACATTTTCAGAAAATGTGTTTGTCACAGTATGTCACCATGTTGTTCAATATCCTTGAAAGTTTGAAATGTTTTCTGAACACACAACCATGAAACCCTTTTAATTTACTGTGCATTGCAATCTATTGTGAAAGAGAGGCTGTCAGTCTGAAATTTAATCAATTTCATAATTGCTGTAAGTACTTTCAAGTAGTGAATTTTGGTACTTATTAACTGAAGTGCACCATGTGGTTATAGTAGGAGAGCATATCTACTTTGTTTATGAATTTTGTTGAATCATCCTAATGAACAGATGCAGAGATACTGTGGTAAATCATATGCAAATAGGTTTGAAATACTACTGTAATTTATACCCATGGAATGATGTGCCAGTGAAGCAATTCTAGCAGGCTTTAGAGATGCTCAGATTTAGCACTGTCAGTATCCTTCAGTAGTTCAGGTTCTTACAATACTTTTAGGGAAGACATATCAGATAAAAAACAGTTAGGATTTTCTATTGGGTGTTGTCCCAGCCTTGCTCTCTGTCTTTTTTTTTTTAATGCTGTTCTCCAAGTTCATCTTCTTACCTGAGTGTTCAAATTATCCATCTAATAATTTCTATTGCGTATTCATTGCTCAGCTCTGGCTTCTATTATCCAACTATACATAAGGTGTGATTTGCTGTCGTGACAGTTCTAGGTTGACTGCTGCATCATCAGATTAAAATAAATATCTGCTGTGGTTGAGCTGATGGCAAAAGTACAAGGAAATGTCTACATGCTGAATAATAAGCCTTAGTTTCTTTATGCCTGGGCTTATATGTGTCCATAACTAAGGAACCTTTTATTAAAGCAATAATGCCTCTCTCATGTAGGACTAATTATAGCTATTATTCATAAACACAAAATTTAGGTAAGATTTCCTCAGCAGATGGTTTGTGTAGCAAGATATATCTTTATGTCTTCTGGGGTATAGATAAAACTACTTGTGTGAAAAGGAAAATGGGGTGTGTTTCAGAAGAAAATACCTTAAGGGGCAATTAAAAGATGATAAAGTAGGAGTTTACTGAAGAATTAGTCAGAAATGAGTCTCTTACTGTGATGATTTATACAATGAAAATTATTTTCTGTCAAGTCTTCCTTGTATCATGTATTTACTGTAATCCAAAGCTAGTATCCTCATGCATGATATGATCATTTAAATTATTATTAATGAGTTTTTCAGCATGTTTTGCAATTCTCAAAATCTATCATAAAATTAATGGGAAAAAATCCAAAGTGGAAGGGTAATTTCATTTTATTCAGTGCATTACATATTTGTTCTCAGTTTGGAAGTAGAAACATGATCAAGGAGAACAGTGTCTCTGCTGACAGGATAGTAGCCCTAAACTTGTGTTTGTGCATCTGCCTGAGGCTGATCCAATGCCAGTAATGCAGCTAGGTTGACTTGAATTCTTGTGAGATGGTTCTAGCCCTGTAACATGTGATGATACCACACCTCACGCTGTAATAGCTAAGGAGAAAATTCAACTAAGTCACAACAGTTTCACCCAAAAATAAATAGGGTCAAATGATATGGTCAAACACACCCAAAAAGAATGCCTTGTAAATAACTGTCAGCTTTGAATATCTATCTAATCTATCTAATCTATCTATCTATCTATCTATCTATCTATCTACATATGTCTACATACATTGCCCTTCCCTGAAATAATTTCTAAGCAGACATGAGAATGGGCAAGGTTATAAGCCTGGTTCAAGAAATTTACACCAATAACCAAAACTTACACAGAAACAGTTACTCCCAGACACCATTGGGTTTCCACAACTGCATCCCATATGATGCAGTCAGGAAAATATCTTTTTGAGCAAAGAGATAGAGCTAAAACTAATCCTCACTTATCACATTATTAGTAATAATTATCAGGTAGTTCTGCAATATGATACTTCCAGTTAGTTGTGGGTGGATTAATTGAGTGTTGTACAATAACTTTCCACCCTGAGATACCTTCAGGGTTACTACATTTCCCATCCTTGGAACATGGAATACAGTATTCATATCCGGCTGCTGTGCACTGTACTTCTGAGGGCTGTCTCATCTCTGTGGAAATGTTTATAAATTCTTCAAAAGTCAATGTACTCCAACTGCTCTTAAAGCCTTATTTGTACAATTTGAGTAATCTGTGTTTTTTCTTTGGTTTGCATAAATTGTCTTCTCTAGTTGACACTATTTCTTTGGGTAATTCAGAGCTGACCCACTGCCAGTTGAGGTAAAGCATCCTTGTCTTCCCATGCTTTTCCACTTGGTTCGTATCAGCATATCCTGTTGGCTCCAAAATATGCTCAATGACACAAACCCAGGATAACGGAGTGGAGACTCAGGTGTGAAGTGTTTGTGTCTTCTGACTGTATGTATGTGATATGTATCACACAGGACTTATTTCTCCTGATACCAGGTGTGAGGGCACTTAAGGCCTAACAGATTTCAGCCAAGGTGCCACATTTATGTCAGTCTGTCTTCACATCCTGCAGAATCAGTATCTCATCTTTGGCAGTGGGCTTCAGCTGCAACTGGATGCTGGGAAAATGAGGATCTCATAAGATAGGAAGAAGCCCTGTTCAGGTTAATGCACTTTCAGTATTTGAAATTAGAGCCCTTTCCTTCACTGGGAGGGTTGGAAGGATAATTAAGCTTTGTCTTTCCTTCTTCTTCACATCCTGTCTTTCCTTTGTGAGAACTGTGGATGTGCCTTCCGTGTGAGTCAATGGGCATCCACACTTGACAACAGTTCTTGGCTTGACATTGAGGGACTGTTGTAGTTTTAGTAGAGGGGAGGGGGCCATAAAGATGGCTCCTGTGAGAAGTTTCTGGAATTCTTCACCATTTCCAGCAGAGCCAATCTCTGATGGCTCTGAAGATGATGGACATGTCACTGGCCATGTTTGGGCCAATTAGAAAGGTTAGTTACGCCTCTGTGATGACATATTTAAGAAAAAATCAAAACAAAATGTACACGCAGCTGCCTTTAGTTAGAGAAGGAGGAGGATGTGAGAACATGTGAGGGAAAACAACATGGAGGCACCAAGGTCAGTGGAGAAGGAGGGAGAGGATGTGCCCCAGGCGCTGGAGCTGTGATTCCTCTGCAGGCCGTGGTGAGCTCCTGGTGAGGCGGGGTGTCCCCCCTGCAGTCCATGGGGTCCATGAGGGATGCAGAGCCACCTGCAGTCCGTGGGTGNTGTCCTTGGAGGACTGCATTCCATGGACAAGAAAAACCACGCCACAGAGGTTCACAGAGAACTGTCTTTCGTGGGAGGGACCCCATGGCAAAAGCAGAGGAAAGAAAACTCCTCTCCTTAAGCAGGGGAAGAAGATCCTGGAAATGGACTGACCTGAACCCCCACACCCTGCCCCCCTTGCACTGTTGGTGGGAGGGAGGGAGGGGTGGGGAGTGAAAAGAAGGGTGTCTTTTAAAGGTTTAGTTTATTTCTCATATCCTCCTTCTAACTCAGGTAGTAATAAATTTCACTTTTGCAACTTTAAGCTGAGCCTGATTTGTCCTTGGAGCGTTTTCCCCTGGTTTCTTGTCTCAACTCATAGACCTCTGAGTTAATTCCCTCAGTTTTTTTCCCCTCTCCTTCCCTCATCTGCCCAGCTGTGACAGGGGAGGGAACGAGTGAGTGGCTGCCATGGGTGCCTGGCGCTTAGCCAGGATCAAAACCACGACAGGGACTCACCCCTTCCTGATGATTCCATCAAGAGTGTTATCCTGAATTTTATGGCAAGCACAGTATTGTGGCACTTCTGTTTCATACTTTCATACTCTCTGCTATACTTGTTGAACTCCTAGAAGCATTTTGAACAGTTGACTAATATGAATCAATGTTTTTTTGTTCTTCCAGGCTCTCAGCAGGGGAAAGAGAATGTTCAATAAAATACTTTGTTTCACTTGGGTGGTTTTTAACTTTCATGCTGTGTACTGAAGGTAGAAGGCTAGGAAATATTTCAAAGAAATTGCTATGCTGTAGTTACACCTAAAAAGAGGTGTGCTGCATTGCGTACCAAAAAGCCAAGTGACAAAACCTAATTCCTTGGATATTTGTTCTGATAGTTTCTTGAACTTCTCATTTTTGGGACTACAAACAGTGGATGTGAAGTAGACAAGCCCAAGGAATGCATTGGGGGGATTAAATCCACTGTACCAATATAAATTCATAAATGAATAACTGATTTCTGTGTAGGGCAGCCTGAGAAGTAGAAAAGGATGAAATATGCTAACTGATGAGGTTTGGGGCTTTAAGACTATTTTTTCCTTTTATCCTAGCCTACCGTTTTAGCTCTGCGAACCCATATCCTAAGGCTTTGTAATGAGTATATTTCCATAGGGAAATAGAATGAGACATAGTAGCTGTGTTCTATGCCTACTGATTTCTGTGTTCTGTGCCTTGAAGAAGGCCTGAATAATTATTTATTCTCCTCTTGTTCTGGTCTAAAGCGGAAGTTAGGCTTCTCTGGGGGTTTCGGCAGGGCTGCTTGGGTGCTGCAAAGTCCGCTGTTATCCAGCGCTTTGGTCAGATAAGCTTTTGGCTGCCGCTATCGGCAGCTTTATCTTATCTCGCTTATCTCTCTACCTAGCTTGTGCTTTGCAGTGAGAGCAGAAATCCCCGATGGTAGTTTGAAGCAGGTAGAAATAAAGAAAAGAGAACGGACCCTTGGTAGCTTACCCAGACTTTTATTGATGTGATCCTTCTTCAGGATATTTGCTACCAGAGAGACCCCGATAGCGTCGTTACACAGACTTTTATAGGAAAAGGGGAAGGGAGTGATGATAAGGTGGGTCCAAGGTTCTTAACAAATCACAAATTGACATGGGGTGACAGCTTTCCAATGAGTCTTGGGCAAGGGTGGAACATATTTGCATTAGCGTATGAACGTTACAGAACAGTAGAACTTTCTGGCAACTGTTGAATAGTCAAACAATACAATGAGTATTAAAATAACAGAGGTGGAACTGAATCTATGATTGACAGGGTTAGAATGTGGCAGATAGGGAATTGCCCTCCAGCATGCAGCCTCCATCTTCTTCAGCCTCACTATCCAGGGAAGGAAAATCTGTCCAAACTATTTCTCCATTTCTCATGGAGGCAGCTGCCTGATCCACTGCCACACAGAAGGAAATCCTGTAGGTGTGAAGGATTTTTCCATGACTAGGAATGCAATGGTGCCCTCTTGTGTGAAAGTGAAATTTTAACAGCAATTGAGACCATCAGAAAGACCTAAAATTAAAATACTACTATGAGAGTGCTCACAATATAAAGGTGATGGTTTTGAAAAAAGTTTATACAAACTATTAGTTTAGCCATGATCTAGTAGATCTAGTTAATTTAAAATGGCATTAGTCTAGGTGTGTTCTGCTAACCTTTGTTTTTAGAAGCCTGCTTGCTTCCTCTGTGGGTTAACGTTTCCCAAAGCCTAGAAATTTATTCCAACCACCTACACTGCTAGTGAAGCCAACTAGCTTGTGTGAAAGTCTTAGGTAAAGTACTGGCTTTGCTGAAGTCAGTGGTGACTTTCTTACTGATTTCAGGAGAGCTGGAACTTCACCTTTAGGGCTTGCTCTCCCCCAGATATCCTGTGTGCAGTGAGGTCTCTCTGTCCCTGTGTTTGCATTTGCAGGTGGCATTTTTAACAGCTTCTGCCATGATGCTCCTGCATCTTTATCTGCTGTGGTACTGAAAAGCATGAAGATCTCAACAGTGATGAGATGTGTCCAAGGAAGCCCATGCTCTCTCCATTTAAATGTTAAAGGAACACTAAGTCTGGATGGTAGGAATCAGCTTTGCTGCTGAGCCCTTTCTGTTCACTTTTTGTTTATGGCTGCTCAGCCAAAATTTGTTCCATATTGTATTATTTGTCATCAAGCTGTTTTCATGTAATGATATCAGAAAAATATTTTTGTGAAAGCATTTTACTGCAAAACAGGATGAAGTCGTGCCCCTTCTCAAGTGAATGAGAACTGAGATAATGAATTCTGCCTTCCGATATAACACACGTAACTTGTCCTCTGCCAGTGCCCTAAGCACACAGCTGCGCTTTTCTTTCTTGCTCTGACACCCAAGGAGGCACACACACTAATTCTGTCTGCTCTGATAATCTGGACATGAGTGACTGTCCCAATAGAAGAAGAAGCAGTTTCTTCATCTGAAGTTACAGTTCTGCACTAAAATAAAATGAAAATAGGCGAACATTTTGTGCATAGTCTATTTTTACTAACACCTTGTCATTCATGTGCTTCATATGTTACCATTTAGATATTTCCTAGTTGCTTCACTCAGAGTTAAGGGGGTTAATTTTTACATTTTGCGTAATTAGAGCTTGATTTATAGCAATCTGTATTAAATCCTTGGTCTTATTCCCATGTGTGGGTTATATATAATATCCCTTTTTTAACAGAAATAAAATACATGTTTCTTTCACTTAGAAGGAAAGTTTATGACATGGTATATTTTAATTTGCGTTTTTGTTCTTCTTAAAGATGCTTAAATTATGTTTTTGCAATCTGTTCCTAATTCATTTCAGAGAATATCCGTGGGCTGAAAATATGTTCTTTCTCACTGGACACACAGCAATCTCAGTGCACAAATGTGAGATTCACTAGGAAGAAAAGCAAGATGCTTAATGGAAAGAAGGTAGACTCCTTTTTTGGGTGGGAGTAATTTTTAATTTAAATGTTAACAAGCCTTTGGAAAAAAAATATCTTTTGTGTGTCTCTTATTTTCTTCTTATTGACTTTGTGGAAAACTGCAATGAAACATATGTTTCAGCATTGCCAAATGAAACTCCACAAAAAAATGCCCTTTTATAAGGTATAAATTCAATTCTCCACCCTCTTTGTACTTCTTCCACTTATCTTTTGACAAGGGAAGCTGTTTCTGCAAAGCCTAATTTTCATATCAGTGTTGCTAGGGCCCCCCAAATTGTGTGGAAGCTTTTCTGACTCCATTGTCTAGGAAGAACAATGCTACAGAGATTTTAAGTGCATATTACTTCAGTCAAACCATGTCAATGGAGTTTACACATCTAGAAGGCAGACAGTGCCTAAGCACTTGTGCTCATCTGTCCTAAACCCTTAAAAAAATAAGGGTTTTTTCCCTTAACAAATACTTTCCCTTTAGGGCAGTATTTGTTAAGGGAAAGTATTTGTTAAGGGAAAGTATTTGTTATTAAAATTTGCAGCTGGGGAAAAAATTATAAAAGAACCACCCTTGACCAACTGTTTGTTTTGACATGAATTTTTGTAGTTACTGGTGGATAACTATTATTAATCCTATACACAATGTGTTGCTTCATGTGCTTTATACATGTTACACTGATTGCACATGTGGGACAAAGTTCTCCAGAGCTGCAATTGCAGTTTGCACTTGGTGTCACTTGGTGATGGAACTTCCCTATGGGTAATGAGGGGCCACCAGTCAGTAACCAGTAGCTTTCAGGATTAGGCAAGTTTATAGGCAAGAATCAACAAACAGATTTAATGAAATTTTCCTAGTTTCAGTTCAGTGACTAAAATTGTGACATAAGAGGTCTTTTACCTTCCAAATGCTTTGTGCCAAATAGGAGAATATCCAACATGAAAAACCTATTAGGAATTTAATAGTTAACTGATAGCAGTGAGGGAATGATCTGCTATAACTGGACCTCAGCTTTTGTTTCCTAAATTACTTTCTGTCTCAAAAACTGATGACTGATGTTGCAATTAATAAATTTTCTGAAGCTGCCATTAAATATTTAAACAGACTTTTTTCCCATTCTGCAAATGTTTGTCCTTGTAAAATGCCTATAGACTGGGGCTCTTGGTAGTTTTATGGTTTTAGGATTATTTAATATCTTGTAGATATTTGGATTTCTGAAAGTGAAGACAATAGCAACATCCTGGATTAGAAATAATGATACTCTTTGAAATCCTTTAATTAACTTGCATCTGCATCTTTTCCATTTCTAATGCTACCTTATTGACTGCTGCTTGTAAATGTAAATAAATCTGAACAAAAAATATTTCTGGCTTAAATATCTTAACCAAAGGTTTTTCTGTATCTGGAAGTTATGCATGAACTTGATTTTATAAATGTTTTAAACAGGTACAGGTACAATTCAATTGCATTGAAGTCAATGTAGCACAACACATCTATGTGACCATGAAAACTGTACCACATTACTGTGAAGTCAAGCTGAGTCAGGAATACTATGTTGAAGGTAGGAAAACATCTTAATCAGAAGTTTTTCAAGAAATGTCTTGTAAGGGAAAAAAACCAAACCAAAAAAACCCTCAAAGTCAAAAGCACAGCCAAATCAGGTTCTGGGATACACTGACCTAATCGATGGTAGATCATGTATGCCAGAACCAGTCTTAGTCTATGTTTCAGTGATTTTCTTTGTTAGCAGGAAAAGGTCTCAACTTGCTATAAAACCCAGAGTTTATATCTAAAAGTATGCGGGAAACTGAATTTACACTATGCATTTGTCCTGGTTGCCCTTCTTGTGGCTGGCATGTGCTCTTTCTCTGCCTGTCCTCTGTACCCCAGATGGAGCTTATGCTTCTCTGCATGGGTGGGCCAGGGGCAGCTTCAGAAGGTGAGAAAAGATTAATAAGAAAATCTACAGGAATTTATTCTTACTTTCATTAGCTGTTCTATTGCCTGTTTACATGTAACTGGAAAAGATTAGGTAGCATTTTTCCATGTTTTTGAGGTGAAGTGCCTACAAATTTTTTACAAATTATGACATGTGCATACAAAAATAGATTCAGCACCATGGTCCAACCAAGATACAGTGTGTCTAGGGAAGGAAAAAGCAAAAAATTACATGAGACCCCTTGTTCGATCCTGTTCCTGGGATTGTCCTGCCTTCCCATGTCCAGAGCCCCTGGATGGGTGGTTCTTGCCCTTGGCCCTTGGTACAGTGTCATCCCTGCTACCTGGTTTGGCATTTTGGTACAAGTAAAGCCTTTTTGTGCTTAAAAAGCCTTTAATTTTCTTGATAAATTCTGATTCACTATTGAAGTATATAAGTACTTTGTGAACAAAGAGTGGGGGGAAACAAGGTTTTGTAAAGCCCAGTTTTAAGACACATTAGCAGGGTGAGTGAACAAATGAAAATAGGAAACATTTCTTGGTGGCAAAGAATTTTGTGGGGAAATTAGAGTAAAGTTCTGCTATAATACTGTGTTATGCAACGAGGGTTGAAAGCAGCACATGAAAAGTTGTTTTAATGTTCTTCAGAGTTAAGTTTTGGAGATAAAAATGCCAGATGTTCTGAAAGTGTTGCCTGGTTTCTAATTCTGGTAAGCTAAATAGGGTGTTTCTTTCTAAGGCTGGAGTCAGAAAAGTAAAAATACAGAGTTATTGATTACAGAGAAATGAGCCTGGTAAACAACAGGAGTTGTTTTTCAAGGAAAAAGTAACCAAAATTAATATTATTACTTAAATTATTGTTAGGTTCTAGGTAAAGAAGTGTGATGCTATACCCTCAACTGTAGCCTTAACTGCTGATGAGGTTTCTCAGTAGAAACTCCAGACTGGGGAGATAGTTCCTTAAGGCATATTGTGATATAATTTCTGTGTGTGGGAAGAGTACTTTTCTTTTTTGCTGTTTGTCTAAATGTGGATGTAAATCTGCCTTTAAAAAGAGGCATGAGAGAGGTTTCCTGTTGGGAATCTATTGGATAATTTGGCAGTTTTTCTACACAGTTATATGAATAAAGCAACACTGAGACAAACTCTGACTTCTATTTTGCAGATTGCAGAAACAGTGATGTGGGAAAATATATTCCAGCTTGTTCAGGTAAGCTGATCTTCTGTGCATCTTAGAACTGTGAGAGATTTCTGGTGACCTATACAATGACATGTTTTCATACTTAAATAAGCAGGGAGAAAAAATTATGATTTCCAGCTACCACTACTTATAATTACCATGTGGTTGATAGGTAATGTTCTGGAAATGTATTTCTATGTATTTCTATTGAAATGGTACATGGTATCATTCTGAAAATGTATTTCTATTGAAAATGCTACATGGCAAGTAAAGATTTTGACAGTCTATTTGATTCTTAAACTTTTGGAAATAGATTTGTGTCCTTTTAATGCACTTCAGATTGCTGGTTTTATGTTTTATCTATAGACAGACCTTATAAATAGATTGAAATTAATTTGCCAAACTGCTATACTGATTTTGGCATACCTGTGACTATATATATATAAAAATATCCTCCCACATATTGCATTTGTCTATCATAGTTGGACATATTCTCTACGTAAGAAAATTACAATCTTGGGATAATCAGCCCTTATAGTAGTATGAGTGTGTATATTTCAAATATTTGTACATAAACTACATAAGATTTCAAGTACTAAGGCTGAGGTCTTGGCCTCTCAGTAGTACAAGTGCTAAGTGAAAAAGTGTTGAGTGAAAATTATATCGTAAAAAAGAATGTGAGGACTATCAGGATATAAAAGTATATAATTTCAAACATTCTAGGTAAGAATCTATAGATGTTGAGTTTCATCTCTATCAAGTTGTGACATATATTCTTTACCTTTTATAAAGAGATGAAATAGAAACAATAAAGTTATAAAGAAACAGATGTAATAATCTCATGCTTGATTCTTTTTTTCAGCTGGAAAGTTAGATTATAATTTAGACAGGGCAAGGAAAATTGTAACAGTGAATGTATCCAACTTTCCACGAGATCAAGATTATTACGTTCGTCTGTGCCACAAATTGTTTACCTGTGAAGATGCTGGGGCATTTGCCGTGGTGAGTTAAACTCACAGTGGTTTGGGGAACTGGTGGGGGGTACCTTGCAGGCGGCAATGCTCATTAAGGTTATAGTTACAGGAAATGACATCTATATCTGTATCTATATCTAATCTATATCTAGCTATATCTATATCTGCATCTATATCATCATCTATATCATCATCTATCTCATCTATATAATCTATATCTATATATATCTACATCTATCTATATCTATATCTATATCTATGTCTATCATTTAGCTTTATTAAAAGTCATTTACTGTCCTGGATTTATGACCATCTTTTTAATTTCAGATAAAGGGGAAGGAATCTTTAAAATCCGTTTCTCTGAAATATTCTCAGCTACTCCCTTGTCTTTGCATTGAGGTAATACAGTCTGGAATTTGGTATATATTTGTGTTTCTGATTAAAGAAATTTTATCAGGGATTTGTGCTAAGAAAGGAGGAAAAACCTGAAGAAAAAGGCTCTAGACCCAAGTTTTTGACTAAGGCTTTTTTGACTTTAGGATTATGTAAATGTAAAGAAGATATTTTTTAGGAAATGCTAATTAAAACTTGGCAATTAGAAGAAAATGGGATACAATTTACACTAATTTATGGAATATGTTGTGTAATATTCTTTTGATTGATTTTTTATAAGCAATGAAAAGACCGAAAATTTAATCTGACAATATCAGGAGCATTTGATATAGTATTGCATGAGAAACTAAAACAGGAATTGAGGAAAGTGAGAATGAGAACAAGATTTGAATGACAGATAATAGCTAGCTGCAGGGCTAACTCAGCAACTCCTGTTGGATAGGCCTGTGCTGGTAGGGAGAGTATTTGAGGACCACACTTACAGCCATTCTCATATAAATGTTTTCATCACTGACATGGGCACAAAATGCAGGAATGTGTAATGGTATTTGCTGAAACACAGCTGGGACGTATAATCAAAATGGAACAGAGTCAGGGTGTCTGGAAAGGACAAGAGATCTTCATATGTGACATAACTGAAGGGCGATGAAGTGTAAAGTATGAAGTGCAAGTTCATGGACTTGCTCTAGTGAAAAGAGTTCCTGCTGTAAGGTGTGAGTCCTCATTTAGAAATAACAGCGGAAAAAAAAAGATCTGGGTGAAATAGTTGAACACAGGGTGATTAATTAGCTTGCTTCCGTGATGTAAACATGAACAAAAGTCTAGTGACTTTTCCAAAGTAGCTGGAAAGGCAAGACCTTCTTTGAAATACTGTAAGGAATTCTTGTATCCATATTCAAGAAAGATTAATTCAAAAGGAAGATGCACATAAAAAATCTGTAGTGGCTGGGGAAGGAAGAGACTGTTTTACAAAGGAAATCCAAAGACCATTTTTCCATTAGCCTGATAAAACACATGCAAAGAGAAAATATGTTTGCTGTGTAAATACAGACCAGAAGGGTCACTAACGAGGAAAAATAAGATATATTTTAAACAAAAGCCATTCTTGCAAAGAGAATGAAGGGGGAGAAACTTCATTCCATGAATATATTCAGGTTAGTTACAGATTTTTCTGATAACCTGAGAAATGACATTCTGAAATATCTTTCATACAAGGAATAAAAGGTCCCAAACAAATTTAAAATTATCTTGATAACATAGAAGATACTATGTGAACCCAATTTCTCACAGAATTTTGGGGTAGGATTTACCTTGTGGATTAGGATATCTAAATGTTGACATCCCAATATAGATATGGACATTTGAATTAGGTGCCCAAACCCTTAAAGTCAATGGAGTTCTAATTAATGCAATCAGTTTCTTAGCTGACCAAAGGTAGATGGCCCTTTTGGGATGTGCTGGACTGCACTGTAGATTCCACTGCCTGCACTGACTAGGTCTTCATAAGGCTACTGTGATAGTAATTCAGGCACTTCAGTCACACTTAGATGTGTAGATTGTCGGACCTAAAATCATACCTAAATACACAAGCTGAACCACAAAGTCTCTTCCAAGCATAGGGAATTTTTTCATTCCACTCTGAAAATATGAAGTCACTAGAAAAATATTATTCTTCTCAGTGTATACACAGAAAATTCTGCAATAGGATTGCTGACCAAACATATGGGAACTCTAAGTAACATAAACATTGCACATGAATCTAAAGAGACAGGGTATAGCAGCAGCCATGCACATATACTTGAAGATTGGGTTAAGTGTTAGTCTTCAAATTTTAAAGATGTATCCTTTACCATTGCCCAGGCCAGGAGATCTGATATTATGATTATTGTATGTTTTGATACCCCTAGAAAGTAATGACACTGTAAGAAACTTAATGGAAATCAAACTGGAAGACTTTCTAAATGAAATTGGGCTAAATATATGACTTAGAAATAGTAGGAATGTAGTGTTGGAGGGGATCACCTTAATTCAATGCCCCTAGTGATAAACAATGAAATAAAAATACAATGCAAAACTTCTTTTATAAAATGGCTTCCAAAGCTTTCTAACAAACACAGCATCCCTATCTTTGGTGAAAAAATTTTCTGTCACATTCTAACTGAAATGTTAAAAACGTGTGTCTGAGAATCTCTAACTAATGTCCACTTTTTGATTGTAGGGTTGGCTGGCAATTCCAGATGCAAGGAGGATACAATTTTGCCCCTTTGAAAATGGCAAGTACTGCATGATAACTCTCTATAGGAGTGATTTTCAGCAGCTCCATTAGTATGTCACAATTTAAATTAATCTACAGTGAAAATCATGTGTTGCAAAACTTCAAGGAAATCATCATATTGGTTTGCTTTCTGTGGGTAGATGAAATAACTTATTTTCAGACCAAATAGTTCACCAAGTTTATGGCAACATAAACACTAAGTAACTTTCTAGTAATTTCCCACATTTTCTTAAGTCACATGCAAACTGGTAAGAAGGAATAAAAGGTCAGTTTAGAAATGATGTGAGAAGATGGCTTCAAGGAGACATTTGAAAAATGTGTCCAATACGCAACTTAAAGGAGAAAGCAGGGAGTTGAAAAACTATTTTACCAAAGAAATAGAAAAAAGCATGGCCTAAAAAGTGTTTTAATGTGTTAAGTCCAAGATTTTGGTTTAAAGCACATGTAGAGGTACCAACTTATGAACAATGTTGGTTCATCTTGACATCTTGAATAATGTTTTTTCTCTCTCTTTGTATACAGATACGCAGGTGCTGTGGGATAATATTGTTTATAACCCATTGACACAAACCCTTGCTTGGGAGCCAGCCTGTCCTGTGCTTGTCATGGTTAACCTGTGCAGGTTCACCAAGTTGAATGACCATTGTGAAGATATAGAAAACACTTTCAAAAATTCTCCTGAGAAAGTAAGAGCTTTGTGGATTAATTCAAACTGTGAGAGTGAAGGTCTTCACTAAAGGCATAATGTGAAGAGCTAGACTTTGGAATAAGAGCAGTTGCAAATCCCTCTCTTCTTCTCTGATACTTAAAACTATTCATAATCACAGTATGTGCTTCCACACTAACCACATGATTTTTTCAAAATGGTCACTGACTCATTATAAAGAAATAAAAAGTGGAGATGACTGGGCAGCTAGTAATGTTTGCTAAATTCTTTGGGGTAAATAGGATCTGCTTTTTATTTATAGTTCCTATCAGATTCCCTTTAAAGTAAGGGAGACAGACACATTGCAAGGACAACTCTTCTCTTCTGTAGATAGGCAGTAGTTTGGGGAGATTTCTCTCTGATGGTACCACCTTCTTTTTACTGTCTCAAGAGTCTATGGTGATTAGATCAGATTTGGATATTTATCATTTAGACACCTAAAATGTAAATGACATGAAGATAAATCTCTTTAAATATTTCTGGAGACATAACAGTGCTTTGGTAGGGTGTTGCGGTGTGCTCTGGCCAGTTTCAATCTATCTCATGGCCCGCCAAATTCAAACCTAGCACTCCTCCTCTATTGGATGTTGCACCCTCCACTTGCCCCTTCGTGTCGGTATTTATGTAGCTGTAACCCCCCCATGCCAGTGCTTCCCCAGCACAACCCCAGTGCCGAATAAACCATCTGGGAAAGCCCCTTCGCTTCCTTTCTCCTTCTTCGGCGCACCTGGACCATCGGTGGACTAGGTGAACCCCTACAGGAACTTCGCCAGCCCACCCGTGCCTTGGAGCAGCCCAGCAGCCCCTGGAACTGTAGACGGACGCTCGGTGCCTCTACGGAACGCACTGCAGCAGTAGGGCACAATTGTTTTGTAATTAAGAGCTTTCTGAAGTGCCTTCCTCAGCCTGGCCCAATGTCTTGAAATTGTGGGTGCTGAAATATAGAGTCCCTTAGTTCTTCCAGCATTTATATTTTCAAGCTGAAAAGGATTTTCAAATACATATGTCTTGAATGGCTTAACACTTCTATGAAGTCTGATGATACTGAATGCTCTGGGTTTTTGAGGTTCATTGGAATTCATTTTACCTTGAAAAGTAAGTTTCAAGTTGCCTGATTGTGGAGAGAAGGCAGTAAACTTAAAGTAACTACTGAAAAGGCAAATAAAATCAAATACAAGATATTAATTTTGAAACTTTTGGATTAATATTATTATTCTGATGACATGATTGGGGAGGGGGCAGGGCTGACTCAAGACTGTTGAATGCTTTTGTGATTAGGAACTCCTGGCCAAGCCTTTAGTGATTGTTCAGATTCACCATTTTATGAGTTTCAACAAAGCTTTGATCTTGAAAAAACAGATTAATTTAATTTTACATGTGAGTGATCATCCCTGTGGGATTAGTCATCTGCTGGTAACAAGCACAACTCATTGCTTGCAGGAGAGAAAAAAAAAAAAAGAAAATAAGACTAAAATGAGGTCTGTCTGGTAATGGTTGTATCTGTTACCCAGAACAGAATCCAATGTTATTATACTGATGAGTGTTTTTCTGTATTTACTGATTGCATTTAATGGCTGAGCATTAATATTAATCATAGAACCATAGAATATCCTGAGTTGAAAGGGAACAAAAAGGATCATCAACATTCATGGATAGAATGAGTTCCCTTTTTTTTTCCTAATTAATTCTAACAAGTTTGATATTGAATTTGGTCCATTAATTGTACTGCAACCCTGAAAACCATCTCAGTAGTATGCTGGAAACTCCTGCAGATTCCTCAGACAGGGCCATCTGCCCTGAAAATGCACACAAGGCCACACACTCCGATACTATGCACATGTGCTGGCTTAGGCACAAATGCTGCATCGCTCCACTGAGGCTGAGGCTTTCTCTCTCAGTGATATCGCTGCCTCCAGGTCTGAGCAGACTCCTACAGAACTGTCTTCTGGGACCCTACTGTAGATGTACCTGAGGAAATGGATTATGTTCTCAAAAAATGTTACAGGAAGAAAGTGTTTGGCCGTGTATTGTGCTCAGTCACTTGAGCAAGAGTGTTTATTTAAGTAGGATCACTTATATATGTAGTAATTGTTTATATAGGACAAGGCTTTTTGTGGTGAAGCTCTTGGTGGGTAAACAATTGTTCATCAAGAAAACAACATTTTGTGGATTGCTTAAGAGGATTTCTAAAATTCAGCCTACATTTCACTATTCTGAAATATGGATATGGAAAATGGAAAGATTTCTCAACTGATGGTGGAACACTTTTGGGTGTATGTTTAAGTGTTCTGCTGAGTTGTTCATGAGTGGCAAATAAGGGGTTGAAAAAAGATGACTGTGTAATCAGAATTTTGCACAAGCCACCAAGGAATCAATTAATTTAGCTCTAATGGGTCAGGCTGACTAGAAAATATGCTACATGTTGCAGATAAAAAGAAGCAAATTATTCAGTAATCCAAAGCAGCAGTTGTTTCTAACCATTTTACGTGATTAACTTCCTGGGATGTTTATGAAGCAAACAAACCAGTTCCTTTCTCAGTAATCAAACCATGAAAATTTTGAGTAATTGATTTTGTGAAACTAGTTAATCAAACCAGCTAATGCTGCATGCTCTGTCTTCAAGCAGGTTAAATATTCTCGTGTGGACACTCACCCAAGACTTTGCATGAAGGTAAGGGGATTTCTTTGTAAAACACATATTAACTGCCCTTTTTCTGTCTCTAAAAAAAATTGAGATGCTGGTGTTCTTTATGATCAATATTTTGCTTTGTATCTCTGACGAATGGAAACTGAGAATGATGGAAAAAGTGAAAGATTAGAAGGTGATTGTTTTGTGCAACAGCAATGATAGGACACAGGTCAGATTGAACCCTTCATTTTTTCTGTTTAAGAAAAGCAGGGTAAAAATGTTTTTGGTCAATGCAAACTCTGAAGAATGTGTTAAACTTAACATATAAAGTTTTTCATATTAAATATTTTAAAACAAAATTATCAATATTAGTATATTTAATGGAGTATCTCTTACTATCCTAGCTGAGAAAAAAAAATGCCAAATAAGGCTAATACAGACATATTATTGTTTTCTTTTAGATTACTTTTAAGTCAGTGAAACCAGATGTTTCTGTAAAATATGCATAATTATAAATACCTGTAGAATTAGGGGATCTAATTTAAGTCAAGGGTCAGAAGATATCATAAAGCAGGTAAGCTGTGAATTAATCTTCTGCAACTTTCTGGAATTCTCTGATCATCACTAGTTGAATATTTTGCCACAGATTGAAATGGAAAATTCGGTTTTCCTAACAGATTTCTCTGCTTTCAGTTTACAACCAAACGAGGATCTTGGATTAAATGTCCATTTGCTCATGGAGAATTTCCAGGTAAATACATATTTTTAAAATTACATAGCATTATATTGTGGAAAATATTTAAATCAGTCACTAGATGTGATCTGTCTCTTTAAGTAAGAAGTGTTCACAACACTGTAAATTGTAAATCAAATCAAAGAAATCTGACGGCTTGTTACTTCTGTGTATCCTCAGTAGATCTAGTGTTCATCAGTACAATGATATAAAGTATCATCAGTATAAAAAGTAACTTGTAGGAATTAAAATAATTAATTGCATATCTTTTGATAGCACTTAACAAATATAAAAAGCTTTTATTTTAGGCATAAATTTTGGAATATATTATATGGTCCTTGTACATCTAAAAGTAAGTCTTTCCCCCTAATATCAGCCTGGAAAATGAGGACTGCTCCAGTTGCAGAACAAATACAAGTTTCCTTCACATTCCAAACCAAGGCACAGTTCTCAGTGCTTGTGTGTAACAGGACACAGATGGCTTCATGTGAATCTCTTGGGATGCACCATTCAGTCTCTGTGGTTTGTATATATTATTTCTTAAACATTTTAAGATTTTTAAACTTACCTAACTGGATTCATTTATTATTCCCTTTATTGTTCTGCAGCTTGAATCCATTAATAAACCATGTACATATTGGAACAATTACTGGAACATTCTGAAAGCATGTAGTTCTAATTCTGATCTCACACTGAAACAAGAAATAAATAAAGATCCTGAAGTCAAATGAGTCACATCAAAGGATGTGACTATTGAGTGAAACCTTAATATTCTTTTAATGTAATTTTTGTACTGTGGTATTTGTATTATGTATATAGCAAATGTTACTGTTAATATTTCACATATGGGTCACCGATACAGCTGACCTGGCAAATCACACATCATGACATGTAAGACTTGAGGCATAAATCCATGATGAACTCTAAATGCCACTGCTGCCAATACAAATTCAACACACAAAAAGGGTAAGTTTTCAGCCAAATTCTCTTTTTGAGCCAGCTGATTGTGTGGCTGCACAACTGCTTCTTCCAACAAAGTGGGGACAGAGTGGCAAAAGATTATGGGAGGGTGAGATTTCAGTTTCAGGCAGCAGCTAGTCATGAGAGCCTCATTCCTCTCTGTCAACTAAGTCTACCTCTCACACACTTTCAGTGCAGCACTGTTGTTTGCCCTTGCCCTTTAACCCTGCCTATCAGTGAACTTGTTGGCCCAAACTGTGATCAACTGAGAGACACATCTGGAGAGTGAAGTCAAAGAACAGAAGAGTGGCCATAGCATTATCTTTCAAACAGGAGAATATGAGCAGGATAGATTCTAGTAGCTACTAGGACCACTATGCTGAAAGACATCTGTCTGGTTCAGCAGCCAGCTCCTCAGCAGTCCTATGTCCACTGCTAAATATATGCTCCTGCTGTATGCTCCACTGACCAGGTACATGAGATGTCATATGATGAATTTTGGGAAATTTCAGAAATCTAGCTGTTGTGATTTGAATTGTTACTCCTGACTGTGCCCATCGACTTCACTCCGCTGTAGGGGAATGTGCTTTAGAAGACACAAGCATAGCTCCTACATCTGTCCTCTCTTTAAGATCTGTTCCAGCTGTACTTATTTGCCACTATATGCAGGGACACAATGCAACTGTGCTTTTTTCAAGTACTTGTGATACTTCTAGTGAGAAGGGTGCACACACCAGGGGAGTAGCTGATAACGAGGCAGTTATGAACAAGGATTTCTTAAACCTAATGGGCTGGACAATGAATGCTGAGTTTGTTTTCTAATGAATCAGTTTACATCTTCATAGCACCTCTAGTGCTAAATGTAACAGAGCAGCTGTTAAAAGCTGAGTTTTCCAACTCAGCTCAATCTGAGGACATGTGTAAGTGGAAGACAATAACTTGCTCTTCTAGGAGATCCCAGAGCTGAATAATCATGGGGAAAGGCCTGGGAAAAAACAGGTATCTTAATCAGCACAAATCACAGAGAGCATTGGTGGTAATATCAAGAGTCTGTCTTAACAGGAAAAGTAGTCTGGAAAATGCTGTATTACTGGCAGAGATGGAAATCTGTACAGTAGAGGAGTTATTAACATTCTGCTCAGGGAACGTCCAGTAGCACGTCCCTTCAACCAGTCTATTTCACATGAAATCTATGGAGTTTATACTTTCAGGTTTTAAAGGTTCCCTGTGTGAATTGCTAAGTGAGACGGGTAATGGTGGAGCACCAATAAATCACACCTAGATATTGAAGTGTGCATTTCATGAAGGCACTGATGCATTTAAAAATCCTGTTTTCTTCCCTCTGGTGCAAAGCTGTTATGTCCTCTTCTCCTGTGACAGAATGGGACCCCACATAAATTACATACAGTTTCTGTCTCGACACCATGAGGAGTATACACAAAGTTTTCATCAAGACCTAACTCTGTGTTCCCAGAAACCAATGTTGATCCTTTAACTACTAATTCCTCTTCAGTCATGCTTGAAAAAGAATATATTCACCTAATTTTCCCCAAATTACTTTAGGAGTTTGTCACACTGAAGAGAGTGGTGTAAGATTCATAGCTATTGGTGGAGTAACAAACATTATTTTGAGGACAAACCATAATCAATCAAATATTAAATGTCAAACCAGTCATTTAGGACAATATTACCCTAAAGCTCAACTTGTTCTCTGCATACAATGGGACAGGAAGTCCAAAAGAACTGTAAAGACAGGGTAATTCCTTCAACTCATACACCAGGGAAAAGAAGTGAAGATGGTGTGAGGAAGCAAACATGGTGTGAGCTGCCATAGTGGGGGGAGAGTGTCCTCCTTATGATGTTCCATAAAATGCAGTAACATTAGCCCTCTTCCTGTGCTGCCATACTGTGCTTGGCTAAACTACACCAGCTGCTTATGGTCATCGAGATCTAGGGTTGTCTCTGAAAATAAATAACCTTCCATTAATTTTCTAACACAGTAGAACATGTAGCATTATTGGCAACCAATGCAAAGAGCTGGAGAGACACAATATATTTTCATTGTTCCAGGGTATGGAAAATAGTATTTTTCAATTTCTTTTTCTCTTCATTAGGGAGATTCTGTTTCAATCACTATGTCACAGGAAATGTGTGGGTCAACAATTTGCATTCAGGTATGTCTCTTGCTTTTGCCAGGTACCCTGTACAAAATAAACTAATAAACAAATCATTAAAAAACCAAGCAAACCAGCAGGTACCCTCACTTCTTTCTCCTCGCAGCTAAATCTGATTACTGTGCAAATCGAGTTGGCAAAGAGCATTATTTATAGCTTGGTGTTCTGCCACTACCTCTCTTTGAGATGACATTAATTAACTGAGAAGTTGCTCTCTGTGTTCTTGCTCCTTTGTCAGTGGCAGATAAAAGGATATCATCAGGATATTGCTAATTCTGTCTTTATATGTTCCTTCATAAATAAAGTTCCAAGCTTTCAAAAGATCCAAGTAAATCATAGATGAATTTCCAAAAATTGACATTGACTAGAAAAGGTGAGGCATATTGCAAACAGCACAGCAAGTGCTTGGCATCCTAGAATTTGCACTCATGAAAGTAGAACTGAGCAAATTATTTCTGACATTTTTGCACACTATTTCCACAGCTGAACTTTATTAAGACATTTTATTCATAGAAAATGAGCAGGAAGCTGATAGGTTTATTCCTCTCTGGAGTTAATGTTCTCAGCAGACACCGAGAGAAATGAAACTGAGAGTGGAGCTCTGAGGCTCCAGTAGCTGCCCTGGAAGGCCCTTCTCAGCTTCACTTTCTGCTGCTGGGAAGAAAGGGGCAAGATGAAAGTGAGGTTGGCAAGAGCCTTCTGAGCAATGAGAGCAGTTATTCTTTCCCTAGTGAGGAATGAAATTTGGTGGTAAGACTGATATTTTCTGCATAAATTATTTATTTTGTAAATAAGACATTATCTGTCTGACAACAATAACAACAACAAAAAATATGATTAGTTCTATCATTTAGAAACCTAAAAGTGATTGCAACTCAATATACACTAGACCAGGAAACTCCATATGTGTTTGTTTAAAAACAGATTTCAAATGCAGTCACTTGAGTAAACTAATAAAGCAATCTCTTTTTGTCAACACAAGTGTTTAGTAACTATTCTGCTGAAAGGGGAATAAGCCTTAATTCTTTCTTTTAAAAGGGCTGGAGAACAGATGTAGATTATTCAGTTCCATTGCAGATCTGTGATACCTACTGTGGTAAGTATGCTTGATAACAAAAGAAGCATTGGGTCTTGATTCTGTAGAAGAGAGCATTCCAGGCGAAGTGTGTTTTCACTGGGAAGCTGAGGTGGGATTCACCTGACCGAATGTAGATGTGTGCATGAGAGCTAGACATGCTCAGATTCCTTTATAGACAATGGACTCATACACCTCATGAACTACTTTAATTAGCTCTGCAAGGGCAACTTGTGTGGCTAGCTGCTGCCTCTGCTTCCTGGGTGAATTTCCCACCCTGTGCCAGGTTCTGTGTGTCACACCTATATTTACCCTGCTGCCAGTACCTGAGGTAACAAGTTAAAAACACACCTTGGCAAGAGGCACACCGTGCTGCCATTGCAGTGACTTCAGCACAGCCCTGCTGTCAGTTCCCTACAAATGGGACAGCAGCACTTCCCTCACCCTCCCAGCAAGCAGAATGTTTCTGGATATTATTATTATGATTTGAGATACACTCAGATACACTGTGGAGTCAGGCTATTCCGACATCTCCAAGCCCTGAAAGTAAGGGGTTGTAGAAGTTAGTGAGTTCAGAGCAAACTAAGGCTGTGGGGTTTATGGTGAGGAGTAAAGGAGTGGATTGACTAATTTAGAATAAAAAGGTCTAAAAGGAATCATGCTGAGAGAAAGCTCAATCTGAGCATTTCCAAAAACACCTCCCCAAAATCACACAACCAACCAACCTCCCCTTCCAGTTCACTGCAAATATAGTAAGTCCTGTGACAGATTTTCCCTGTTGTCTAAGAACATCTGTCAGTTAACTACAGCTTTAGATTTGGAAGCTTGATAATAAAAATGGGGGAGCTTGAATTTGTAGACTGAATGTAGTTCCCTGTGCAATCATTTGTATAATGCCAGTTCAGGTTTCTTCTCCACTGAAAAACTTATAACAAGCCCACTCAAGATGAATCAATTAAATAATCAGAGTGTTGTCATTCATATAGTGTGGATGCATTTTCATTTCTCATATATTCCACTTAACAAATGTAGAGTATGACAAAAGCATGTAAAATAATTAAAAGCTCTAGAGATGGCAGTCTGGGAATTTCCCTGCACCTCACAGTAGGAGAGAATGTGTCTGTGTAGTAAATGAAAATAGTAGAACATCAAAAGCTGACTAAAGACCTTTTTGGGCACAATATTTGATTTAAATGTTGAACTTTTTGTCACAAGTTTCTTTAGTTGGTTGGTTTGGCGTTTTGTTTTGTTTATATGTTTGTGTGGTTTTTTGTTTTGTTTTGTTTTGTTTTTTCCTGCTGATCTGGAATTTGTTGAGATTCAGGAAAAAAAAAGAAATTGTGCACTTATCAAGAATATCAGAACTGTAATATGTGATCATGGTGTTTGTTGTACATTATCCTCATGCTTCACGGATTCTGACATAATTTATGTTTTTGGAACAATGTGATCTACATTAGTTGGTAGATAAATCCATGCCTATCTGCGGACCAGTGTTCCCAAAACCTCCCTCCAAGGCAGATGGTACAAGTCATTGTCAGAGGTGGGACACTGATCTGGGTTGTTCTGTCTCACTGCCATAATTCCAACGTTCTTTAGTGACTCTTTGGAAGCTGCCAGCTGCTTGTCAGGTGTGAGATTTTTAATGTATCAGTAACAGCATTACTACTAAGGACTTTTGTATTCTTAAATACATATTTTCTATAACAAAAATATTTCTTAAATACTAGCCTTTTAAAATCAGGACACGATGAAAGTTTCTTAAAAGAGTCACTGAGGGTGATAATTTTTCCACTGGGATATTATGATGTTGTGTTTGGGCCTAAGATGTTAAGAAAATCATCCGTGTAAAGGTGAAGGCAATATTAAACTTGAGATTTGTCTGTTATCTGTGACAATTTTATACAAATGTCAAAGCAAATGACAAATAATCTTGTAATGGCATAGTGAAATAGTGAAAATATTTACTGTGTACATCTTTGTAAAATAGAAATGTGCATGTTAAGTATTACTGTTAAAGATAGCACCAAGCAGTGTCAGTGTGTCCAAAAGAGTCACGATGTTAATAAAAACCAAAACTCCAGTCATAACAACATCTATTATAAAAAAGTCAGTGTGTCTAACCATGAGGAAGGCTGGTCTCTACCCAGGCTTCAAGAAAAGCCTTCTGGCATGTAGAATTATTATTCTAAAATGGATTGCATTTTTCTATAAGTAGCTGTGCTTTGGGAATTACAATGGCTTGTTCTTGTTTGCTCTACAAAGGATGGAAATGGGAAAATAACTTTTTTTTTCTTTTTTAAATTTGCATTTAATAGCATTGACTTGGAGGTAAAACTTTGTGTTCTTTTTAAATTTTATATTTCCTTTGACCACTTTTCCGGGTTCTGTTTAATAAAGCCAAGCATTTTGAGACATTATTTCACCTATAAAATAAGAAACTTATGTATTTTGAATGAAACAATAACCCAAATCAGTTACTCTGAGAATAAACATGTGAATCATAATGAAAACAAAAGGGCAACCTATTTTTGAACTTGTTCCCTCAGGTTTTCATGGTCAGTCATACAATGATGGAAACCCAGCAAAGGCCATGACACACAGATATCCACCTAATGTACAGTTTAAAACATCTGTGGGAATGGATGGAGTTTTAATCTTGAAACCGTATCATTGGCCTTCCTACAGGACCAGAAGGAATATCTGTTTGAATTTTGTATATAGCTAGAAGGAATATCAGGTTCTTAACTCTCCTGTTCCCACTGAAGACATTCCTTGGTCGTGTTCTCTCTCTCCTCTTGCTTTCTCTCTTTGCAGTTTAGTCTGGAATCAGATGTAGCAGCCTTGCTGCCAAAGTGAGAACAAAATGAGGTAAATAACCAGTGGAAGTGAGAAGTTTGTAAAGCAACAAGGCAATCTTCAAGACCCGTGAAACAAACTCAGATGTGCTGTGCATGATATTCACATTATTAGCACCTGTCCCCTGCTTTTTCACCGATATTTGCATGCAACAGCTGTTCCAGTGCTACTTCTTGTTGCCACAGTCCTTTGCAAAACACCTCTCCTAGGCTATAGACAAATCAGTAATTAATGCAGCCCACGGAGGTATGATTTGGTAGACCCTGAGCCCTTAAAAATTCTCTTCCTTTAAGGATACCCTCTCAGAGGCAACCTAGAAGAGTGGGAGCAACCTAGAACTCCAGAGAAAGTAGAGTTGGTCTGAAAAAGCCTCATTCAAAGACGGAGAAAAGATGCAGCCTTGCAAAAGCTACGCAAATCATGTGGTTGAGAGGAAGCTACCATCCTTGCTTTGAGGCAGTCTTTGGCTTTTCCCTTGTCAGAAGATACCATTCAGAATAAAGGATCTTGGTTTTGTTTATTTGTCCATATGAGCACTGTTTAAACTGTGTCAAGTACACAAGCTGTAGACAAATGGTTAGATTTCTTATTTTACACCGTGTATGAACTTTTTTACACTTTGGAGAAAATAACCTCACAATGATCTTTCCTCTTCTGTTTTTCTCCAGGATGAAGAGTGTGCAGTCCTTGCATTGAATTTAACATATTTTCAAGGTCCTCAGTATCTTCTCAACATTGTATTTTGGTGCAACTTGCAACTCTTGTCTAACTGGTCATCTCTCATGATAGTAGTTTCTAATTACTGTGAGGTTATTCTCATGAGTGAAGAATTTAGCAAGTTGAGCCTATTCTAGTATGACAAATGCCGATTATGATTCCTTATTTCCCAGTATTTCAAAACAAAAAATGTCTTAGGTCACTTAGAAAATCACGTCCACATTTCCCATTTAAAGTATGTATTTTATATCAAACATGCTATAAATGAGTACTTTCATAGTACTTTTTGTACCTGTAGAACAAGTATTTCAGATTTTCTTGTTTGCAACCTTGATTTTTAAACCATAAGCAAAAGTTTTTGAGAAATGAAGAATGGAGGAAGTTTTCTCAGCTTTGATACATTATTCTTCTTTGCAATGGCCTGTCTTGATTTTCTCATGCCATTCTGATGATCTCACTATGACAGACCATATTCTTTAAGTATATCTAACAACTGCTTTCTGTGTTTGTATTTGTGTTTCACTTGGAGATAATTTTCCTATTTGTCTGAGGTGGTACATGTCTAGTTCAATAGCTATTTAAAACTGTCTTGTGGAAATCCAGTCTAGAAGGAAACAGTTTAATGGAAATAATTGGAATATTTTTTCCCCATTATATCAGTATTTATACTCAATTGTTCAGAATAATATTACACACTGTACTGATTATCAAATATTTGGCTTTTATTTCACTGAATAGTCCTGTCAAACATCCTTCCTGTTTTGTAACATGGGAAAAAAGTCAACTAAAAGATGATTAATAGCATATCCTGAAACCATGTGGAATTGATCATATGAGATCAGGAATATGGGTGGGGAGTAAGGGTCTGGAACAAGAAGTTGATCAATAAAAATATTTTCCTTCTGTATGTGTGCGGTTTTAAAATTTGTTTGTTTTATTTTGTTTCAAGACATTCAATGAGACATTTACAGAATATGGTAAAAGAGACACAGCCACTGCATTGAAACACAAGATTTTTTGAGGTGCCCTGAACAGGACAAGTTCTGCTTGACTCCTTTGATATAAAAGCTTTATTGTTCAGACTGCACATCTATGAGTTCTAGTCTCATTCCAAGCAGCGCTGCAGCTCCAAAAGCAGAGGTGGCAAGGCAGCTTTCCTAAAGCACTTGGTTACTTTCTTTGTCTGTGAAGTTGAAGCTCTGATCTACCCAGCCATCTGCTTTTCCTCTGATACCTTTCAGGCTGCAGCCAGAAACAAGACACTTGGCCATCCAACTGAGAGGGCATCATAACACTACCCTCCTCACTTTCTTCCAGGGGAAAAGTCTTTTCTGCAGGAAAAGTTGATTTGTACAGAGTGATTTTTATTTCTGTGATGCCTTAAGATCAACTTTATGAATGTGTCCTTAGACTGAAAATGAAATAAAATGATACAGGTGTATCTAAGCCTATGGCAAAACACCACTTGCCACTGCAGAGAGACAGGTGACTTCCAGGCATATTTCATTCTGCTTGGATACTTGTTTTAAAGGGAGCCTAGGAAATGCTTACCATTACAACATCCCTGCTCACGGCTAATGTTTCACAAATAAACCTTAATAGTATTTCTGTACTTTGGCTCAGGTCTGCCTGTTTGCATTTGTGTAGTGAGAAAATTGTTGGTAGCTTTTCTGACTGACTCCTGGGCAGATCTGTATGAGTCCTTGTCCAATACTCTTCTTCAGGCAAACATTGTCTCTTCTAAATACAAAATTTCTGCTCCCCCTGGGATGAGCTCTTCCTGCTCTCTCACGTGGTGACTGGACCATCCCACACATGTAACACATTTGGAAGGAGTTCCACTCAGGTACTGTATTTTCTAGAGAAGTTACAGCCTCTTCTGCTCTTGTGACTTCATAGCTGCAAAAGTAAAGGTGTTTAAATTTTTTCACAAGACATTTTAAACACTGGTAGGTCAATCCTGAAAGAAGGTGGTACTAAAATCTTTCCCAACTCTAAAAGTATTCCTTATACTCTGCTGACCACTGAAATGTTTTCTTTTTGTCACCCAAACTATGCAACAGTTTTGCAATATTGACCAACGAACAAGGAAATATGTTGTAGCAATAGTCAAATGCAAAAGTCCCCTATGTGTTGCCTATGGACAGGGCTAATTCTCTAGAGCCTCCATGCCTTTGTTGAAGGAAATTCCCTTCTTGCTTATTGTGGGTCCAGTCCAATCACCCTATTTTGAGATAACCTGCCTGTATTTGTTTTTCATTTCATATGTACATTCTTACTATTATCACAGACCATCAGTGTCCCAGTTCTTCTGAGATATTAGCATGTATTGGGATATCATTGAGATATAGCAAAAACACTGATGCTTTTTATTAATCTTTTTAAGACTTTCTGTTATGTCTAGTGCATTGCACAAACCTGAAACTAACATTCAAAGTTAAGACATAAATTAAAGCAGTTTTGTTCTGCTTACTTAGGGACTTATTTTCTTGCTATCCTGACATGTGGTCCGGTGTGGGAAACCAGCCTGGTGCTGCTGCAGTATTCTGGACATCCTTATTTGCAGTAATGGATAAATTTCCTTGATATCAGCAAGTTACAGTTGAGTGCCATGTCTGAATTCCCACATCCCTCATTAGAGTAGCTGTGTATTCACCAAGCTGTAACAACAGCCACAGCAGAACTAGTCCAGAGCTCTGCCGGCTGTGTTCCTGACCTGTCTCTTTTTTGAACTTCTGACAAACTGCTTCAAGGAAATAAATGTGAAGAGAAATAATGACTACTTTTGTAGGGTTATTTTACTGCTGATTTCACTTCCTGGACTACAAAATCAGGCTTGTGTCAGCCAGCAGAAGGGAAGCAGCCCACCTCTAGGGGAGTGCAAACAGTTGTGGTCCTGTTAGGTCCTTAGCTGGTAGACTGACTGAATTGTCATACCTGACAATAGATTTCAACCTGAACACACCTGTGCTTAACAAACAGAAGGAAATGTACTTGCTTCAATTTGGCGTGAAAAGTTCCCCTTACTCATATCCTGTAACTGTTGGCCTCAAAAAATGGTGACTTTATCTTATATCTCATATTCCCTGTAAGTTTCTTTATTGTACACAGAAATATCTTTCCTGGGTTAAGAAAATAATTTCTCTCTCTTATCCAGAAAGCTCTTTAGTGCAAATATGTAAAGCTGCTGTGTTCAGTGCAGTACTGGAACAAGTCCAGTAGCAATGGTGGGAGCTATTCCTCCAATCCCCCTGCTGGTTTTCTACTACTTCAAGCCACTGCCACTACCAGTATTGCTGACTCATATTTTGCAGGAATACGCCCTTTCATGTGGCACCAAATGCCATTTTTGAAAAACTTTAACTAAATGAACAAGGGCCAGTTCTGTACTGGATTCACAAACAGTCTAGAAATGATTTTCTAGGAACCATCAGATAAATTAACTCTCCATCTTATATAGGTCTAAATGACTTCTTAATATGTAGCTGATACAGTAAAACCAGGAGAAATTATCTACTGAGAAACACATGATAATTTCTCTAGACTGCTTTTTTAATAGGTGTAATTTGTCAGATATATTTTCTGTCATTGACTACATTCTAAAGAATGTGTCAGGGTTTGGGA
>VYZT01061266.1:0-12719 GCA_013400735.1 Pomatostomus ruficeps
AAGGTGTCCCTTCCCACAGCAAGAAGGTTGGAACGCGATGGTCTTTAAGGTCGCTCCAACCCAAACTATTCTGTGATTCTACAATGATTCTGTGTCTGGGCCACATCCATGATCTATCAAGGCTGTTCTATCTTTAATTACAGGGGTTTTATTTTTTCCCCATTTGCAAATGTATTTACTTCTCTGATTCCCCACAATTAAAATATGGCAATCCTATTTAATTCCTGACATGCAAATCCATGCTCTGTTGCTACAATGACAGCACATTTTAACTTCAAGCTCAAATTAAAATCGAAGTGTCACTGCTGCCACTTTCAGAAACTAGGAGCCACAAAGATCTAGAAAATTAATAAAAATAATAACAAAAACCGCTGGGGCTGGCAGCTGCACTTTGTGGAGGGCAGAACCCGTCATGGCAGCCTCGAGAAGTGGCACAGGGACCCCGCGGGAGAGTGACCCCGGAGCACAGGGACGCCGGGGCACAGAGACCCTGGGGCAGTGGTACTCCGGGGACTGAGATACCCCCGCGGCAGGGCGATCCCGGGCAGAGGGACCCCCGCGGGAGAAGGATACCCGCAGCAGAGGAACCGCCACGGCAGGGTCACGCCACGGCAGAGAGAGCCTGCGGCACAGCGACCCCGTGGCACAGGGACCCCGGAGAACAGGGACATCGCAGCACAGGCACCCCCGAGCACCGGGACCCTCTCGCACGGGGACCCGGAGCAGTGCTATCCCGGGGCACAGGGACCCGGAGCAGTGCTACCCCGGGGCACAGGGACCCGGGGCAGTGCTACCCCGGGACACAGGGACACTGGGGTAGTGCTATCCCGGGGCACAGGGACCCGGGGCAGTGCTATCCCGGGGCACAGGGACCCGGGGCAGTGCTACCCCGGGGCACAGGGACACTGGGATAGTGCTATCCCGAGGCACAGGGACACCGTGGCACTGCCGTCCCCAGGCACAGGGACCCGGCGGCGGCCCGGTGCTGCCACCTGGCGGCCGCGTGGGTGGCGGCGGCGGCGGCGCGGAGCCATCGCCCCCCGGTGGCAGCTCGGCGGTGACGGTGGTGGCAGCGGTGACTGTCGCGGGGCGGCGCGCGGAGCCAGCGCGGGAAGCGATGCTGCCGTGGGGCAGAGCCCGCTGCGTGTGCGGCCAGCGCGGTACGAACCCGTAATGAACGAACCGGTAGTGAACGAACCGGCCCCGCGGGGAGGTTTCATTTAATTTCCCTGTGGTTTGTGTTTTGTTTTCACAGAATCATAGAATCACCTCTGAGATCGTCGAGTCCAACCTATGACTGACCACCGCACTGTCCAACTTGACCATGGCACTAAGTGCCACATCCAGTCCTTTCTTGAATATCTCCAGGGATGGCAACTCCACCACCACTAGCTCGTTCCAATGTAAATAACACTTTCCCTTAAGAAATTCCTCCCGATGTCCAACCTGAATCGCCCCTGGCCCAGCCTGAGGCTATGTTCTCTCATCCTGCGGCTTTGTCACGAGTCTCCTGTGCTGGAATCATCACAACTCCATCACAACAGCCTGGCCTGGTTGCAGCGCTGGAGCCCGCTGTGGCTGAGCCTCTTTCTACCCCTTGTTCACAGTCTCTTTCCCACTCTGCTGTTCATGGTGGCAGTGAAACACCTCAACACCCAGCAGCAGCAGCCTGATTCCTTTAAGGCAGGTGAACTGTGCTCACTGTGGGTCTGGGACAGGGAAATCCTGACACACTTTTTCGTGACAAGCACCATCTCCTGGGAGCCGAAGAGATGTCTGGTGATAAGCCAAAGTGCTACATTTCCCCAAGCCCCTTTCCATGACTCTTCCAGTCCACTGACCAGGCAAATCCTGACTTTATACCACTGGTGCAAAGACTTTATAGACTCTGGCTCTAGCCCAGCCTTTCATTAATTACATTCAGGTAAAGGATCTACTTAAAAAAGCAGACATTATCTGTAGCCTAAGTTCTGTTGGGAAACAGCTTACCTGAAATGCTGACAAGCAATGACAACCCCTGTTATGTATGTATTACAATACTGGTAATAAAACTGACCAGTAAATCAAAACAGACAAGACCACTGAAGTACAGAGTAACTGATTAGGACTTAAGCTGGAAAAGAACCCAAACTCAAGCCTGGCTCAAGTCTCAGGCCAATTTGTGTTTCAAATATTTTATTATATTTGCAAATATAAACACAATAATTACATCAGCATGGGTGGGAAGCTCCCTTTGGCTCCCCTCCCCACTAGAAATCTCTTTGCTTGGGCTGGAATTAATAAATACATCATAAACCCTGTCTTCCTCTCTCCCTCTTTGCCCCCCAAATCCCTTGACTTTTTGAGATAGCACTTATCAAGTGCAGCTCTCAAAATGTGTTGCAAAAGTGGGTGGGTGAATTATTGCCTCTCCTGCCTGCAGACAAAGCTACAGGTCTAGGGGCAAGAATTTTTGGAGGTCAGGGGAAAGGAAGATTTGGAGGAGATGGAAAATTTCAAGGCTGTGAAGGCCCTTGGGGCTCAGAGGTCACTCTCGAGTGGGAGAAGAAAGCAACATGACGAGATGGGGAGGGTGGAGGTGAGTGAGTAGGGCAGGATCCAGCAATTATGTTCCCCCCATGCTGCAGGAGCTGGCTGCCTCCCATACATTTATGGCACTCATCTTCCTGAAGCTACCATGGGGAAGCAGCATCTCTGTTTGCTGACAGGTAAATAGGGCTTAGTGAGTGACTGACTGGGATAACAAAGGCAGCTCCTCTCTGGAATGGAAATAGAACTCTGGCCATAGGAGTAAAGTAGATAAGAAACAGGAAAGACAGGGGGAGGGAAACCCAAACAGCTGTGGCTTTTGAAGGTGGAAAAGCACTGAGAGCCTTGGGGCCTTCTTCAAACAGCGTGGGACTCTGTCTCTCGCCAAAAATACTGTATGAAAATCCTGACATTCCTATTTTGTTGCAAAGAGATTTGTGGACAGGACTTGGCCTCTAAATCACAGCATAAACCATGCACGAAAAACAAAAGCAACCTGAAGTTTGCCTGGCAAGAACAGTATTGATCTAAGTCTCAGCCACATGGCAGATAGGATGTCGTGTGTACAATGGTATCATCATGATCTCGTAAGTGTGTTTGAGCCCATTCAGCGTAACTGCACATGACCTCACCCTAAAAATGTGAGGCTGACTCCACTGGGGCAGGCTGAGCAAGAGAAAGAACTGTAGGATAATGGGAGCAATGCTGGGTGCAGCCCCTTCCTCCTTAATACTGAGCCCCAAACTCACTAGAAGAGGCTTCTACACATGTGGCTGAAGGCACAAAAGCCCTTCCCCAGACCACCATTTCAGAAACAAAATAACTTTTGTCCAAAAATTACTGCTGCCTGGACACACATGGGTGCAGCACTGGCAGCACACGGAATGCTCCTTCCGGGAGGAGCCTGCATTAGCCTTGGGAGAATGGATTTGATTTAGGGCATAAAGTTGGATAAAAGAATGAGAAAGGCACGTTCCTCAGTGTCTGCCACCAAGGTGGAGAGCCCTGCTGCAAACAGCAGCACAACATAAGATGAGTGACTGTTCATGGCAGTGACAGAGTCCATTTCCCATTTTCTCAGCATACGAGGTTTTTTTCTGGGCTTCACAGTCTTTTTGAATTGTCTGAGTGCTGTTAACGTATCTCTCAGCAGAGCTGCTTGCTCTAGCTCAAGACACTTTGTCAGAGAGACATTTCCAGCCACAGCAGAGCTAGACAACTGTTGCTTGTCAGGACAAGAGGTCAAGTGTCAGCCACTGCAGGGGGAGGCAGGGAGCCAGGAGAGCCACCAGGGATGACATGTTACTGGGGACACTGAAAGGCAGTGAAGAGTCTCTTTTTTTACAACCTACAGTTTATTTTTCAAAGGTTTGGGCTGCTCCAGCTGCTTCAGCTGAGAGCATCCTTGCCCTTGATCAGACTTGTGACATGCAATCCTTTAACAGATTTGGTGATGCCTCACAGATCCTCATTCAACTCACTCCTGCCTCCAGCTTACTGATTTGGAAAGGCTTTAGCAAGCTTACTTAATTTATTTTTTTGTGGAAAATAAAAAGCATCTGCCCATTCAGTGTAGATTGGATCTTCTTGTAAGTCAGAGACCCTGCAAACTGCTCATACAAATATTTGCAGTGACACTAAGATGAAAGGAGCCACATCTGGCTCACTCCACACCCTTGTGTTTAAACAGCAGCACACAATTCATACACTTTAGTTACAAAATAGTCATATCCTTTGAATTTGCATGGAGTGAACCCAGGAAACTATAATTAGAAAGAGAGTTTCTGGAAATGCAACAGGGAAATATTAATACAGTGCAAAAAGCGATCCAAAGCCTACAGCCCCATAGAGATGTGTTGTCTAAAACATTGTATTAGCTACTTTTTCTCTCTTAATCCAATAGGACTGCATCTCTGGAGCAATCCTTTGTGAACATTTAGCCTCCTTGACCATAAATCTCAGCCGTTTGACACCCAAGTTATTAAATTATGTTTGTGTTGTTATATCATAACGTGATGCTTAGCCATATATCATGCCCCCAAGGACAGCGTAGAACTGGCAAATGGTAAAACAAAGCTCCTCCTTCCAGACCTCTTAAAAGCTGAGCTTGCTGGCAGCACTTGCCTGCATTTGGAATTGCACGATTTCACTAAGTAGTAGACCATGTTACATTTGCTTATTGTCTAGGTCATTACAATAATGCTACTTTTACAAGAAAATCAAATCAGCAGCGCTAGCACACAGTCATTTCTTATTACAATTCTTAATTGGCATTTCAGAGGGGTCATAAATGTTGTGTCATCAGTAATAAAATGTTGGGGACTAAACAGAAGTGAAAAAAAGGTATCATGGCATTTAATTACTTAAGGTTTAAACTCCACTGCATAATCCTGTGAGGGTGTTCAGAAGCATTCTCTCCTCTCTCGTTCAAACACCATATGGATGCTGTCTATCAGTGGACTCTATGCTAAGGACCAGCTGTGGTTGCCCAGCAGTTTCTGCGTGCTGACTGGCCCCCGGGGTGTAGCATCTGACAGTTGGAAATCAGAAAGTTCACCCCAAACAGGGCACTGCTCTTTATGATGAATTATGATGAGATCTTTCTCTTGACACCAGAGATGAATAAAACCATCACGTCTTGCCTCGAGTCATATTATGACTTCTTCTTGTGGTTGGTCCCGGTTGCTCTCACACCTTGCCTAAAGATATTTTGGAGCTCCAGGGGCTAAAAGTCTTCATGGTTGGCCCTGACACTTCCAGACTCACTTTTTGCTGTGGTGCCAGTACGTGTGTGGCCACAGATGTTTTACAATTGCCTCAGGCACCTCCAGGGGAGCCTTCACAGGAAAAGTTCCTGCCAGGTGTCCTTCTGCCCCTATGAAAGAAGGAATATGGACAATTCCTGATATCCAGCAGGGGAGTTCCACACCCAACAGTTCTTACATCACTTTCTCAGTGCTCCAGCTTTTTGCACGTGAAATTCTTGCAAAGTAATTTTTCTAACAACCTCAAAATCTGAACTAAGGCTGTAACAGTGACTTCCTCATTACTGTTATGTCTTTCTAGTTATCAATTATTGGGGCTTATTATGTAAAAATTAGAAATATATTATTACCAGAAAATCCATTCTCTCAACTGTGCAGACTTTTTACAACCTGACATAATCTCTTAAAATCTGAATTGTTTGCCATGAAACAGACCTTTTTTTCTTCATGAAGATGTCAGAGAATTTCAATTTCAGCTAATTCTTGCAATCCTAATGAGCTTCCTTCTCTAAGGAACTGTCAATGCTCTTCATGCTATAATAGTTCCAGGAACAATTGGAAACCACTTGGATAATAGCATAAGGTTTTTTAGATCAATATCACTTTTGTAATGTGCAACTTCTGCCAGATCTGACTATCTAAGCTGTACTCTTTTTTTTTTTTCCTTTGCTTTTTTTGTGAGGGTTTTCCTGAAAAGATCCTAGGCACTGAGAAAGCTTGATACAATTATGCACACTATGAGGTGACAATCAAGACATTAATGGAAAGAGTCCATTATATGATACTGGAAAATGCTACTGTTGCAGCATTGTACAGACAATGTCCAAACAGGAGTCTACTTCTTTTATCCATTTCATGTGTTTTACTTTTTATTCTCTAAGGTTTGCACACTTTATGAATCTGACTGGATGTAAACGTCTTATGAGCCCATTAGAGACATCTCTTCTGTTCATGTTAATCAGTCAATATACTAACAGTTATTTTATTTGTGTAGATTGAAGCTTGCATTGATAAAATGAGCTTTTTTTGCTGACAAGTTAGACTGATTGAACTGTACTACCCTCCAGAAGAGTAAATATCAACCCAAGTGGTAAGGGTATACCTAATCCAAAAGTTGCAACAGTGACTGGGAAAAGTTCCTGAACTATTTGGCATAAGGAAGGTGGATACACAACTGCTCTCATGAAGCTTACCTTACCCATCTCCAGACAACTATTTCTGAATTGATTTCTTGTTCACATCATCTTGTAGGCTTTTTTCTTTCCTCTGTAGAAATGTCAACCTGCTGTTCATTTCAGGATTTCCAGGGCTCTGGCGTTAGTTCCCTGGGTGACACTGCAACATGTCTCCTGGCATTTCAACCATATGCTGTACTTCTCCAGAGTAAATCTGCTCAAGGTCTACATACCTTTGAAAGCTTTAGGATTTCCTTTGATCTGCTGTGAAACCAGAGGATACCCTGTGTGCTTTTCAGACATCTCTATTCTTATGTGAAGGAAAAGCATGAGTACCTCCCATAGGCATCCTTCTGAACAGAAGAGAAGTTCTCAGGGAAATGTCTTGAGTCTGCCCCAAACCTGTTTTAGATTTATCAGCCTTGCACTGTGAAAGATTCTGCCCTTCTTCTACATGTTTTTTGGGGGGGTTGGTAATGTCTTTGGGCAAGGTAGTGTATTTTTACCTGTTTTAACAAGTCCTTCAAGCATAAACTTTTGAGCACTATAAAGTAGCTGCTGCTGAGTGTCATTACTTGACCAACCACTAACAAGTGCATTCAGATGAAGAAGTTCCCACTGTTCCTGCATTCTGGGCTCTGCAACTGCCTTGGGCATGTTGTCCTTGACAGGGCTGTTGTTTTAAAGCTGCTTCTTTCTGTGCTATTTTAACATCATTTTTTGTTCTTCCTACTCAGCCCATCTGCTTTTAAAGCTGATGTAAGGTTGCTATTTTCTAACACCACTTTTAAATAGGACAGTCAAAAAATTGCAATTCCCGATTTAGCCCCTGCTCAAAACTTTAAGGGTCCCCCTCCTATCTTATCACACTTTAAACGAAAAAGCACTAGACAAAAGTTGTAAGCATGCTCTGAACTGTGTAAGGCTTCCCCATCAGGGTTCATTCCAGTACAATGGGTGTCAGAAGGGCTCATGTCTCCCTCTCTATGAAGGAGCCTTGGATCTGTTGGGTTTGTCTGTGTACCAAGATTCACAAACAGGGAAGGACAGTGGCTCCCACTCTGCTTCCAGTACAGCATGTTCCTTTGCTGCGAGGCTGAGGGGGTGGAGAGTTCTGTCCAGTTTACTGCGCCATCTGGTCTGTTTAGCCAAATCGCTTAATCTTAACCTATTTCAAAGGCAATGAGGTCACAACTTCAGAGGTGACCTTAACTCTTCATAAAATATTTGCTGTCTCAGATGTTATGAGGAAAAGGTTGTTTCAGAGGAGCAGGGATCACTTGCCAGGATTCCTTCTGACACTGAAATGCACTTCCTTCTCCTTCCGCAAATACCAGAAAGCTCATCACTCCTTGGTCCTTGGCAGGAGCAGTAACCCATCCTTATAATCTCCCCCAGATTCCTCAGCACTTCAGCTTTTATGGCACCCCATGTCTCTGGATTACATGCTAATCTTCTTATGCATATCGCACGTCTTGTGTGCCCAGGATTCACCTCTGTACGCCTGAGCATTTTTCACTTCCATACATCCTATAATCATCTGGGACTCTCTTTAGCTATGCCACCTAGACCCCACTGAGGTGAGACCCATTTGGGACCTATTCCAGGGTATCCCTCAGCTAGTCCTTCCCTGCTCAGGCTTTCTCCAGATGTATATTGAAAGTGCCATTAACCAGCTCCCAAGCGCTTCTCAGCACAGGGTTTTCTCAAGACAGGATTCTTCCTTTCCTATGGGCCAGATGAGCACTCTTGAAAAAGATTGCTTTGTAATTTACAGGTACAGAAAGAATGCTTTTTTTATACACAATACCCACAGAAAATAATTTTCTTTAACATTTGCCCTGAGCTCTTCAGGACCTTTCTCTTTCTTGTGTCTGGTCATGAGCAAAAAACACAGAGGCATTTAGAATATGGGGACAATGGCCTTTCAGAGCAGAGTATATTGCTAGATACACCTTTCTTTCAAGTATTCTCAGCTGGATCCTGCTTTTCAGCTGTGGCTTCTCCCAGGTTTGGATATCCCTCCAATGGGAGCCAGGAAGGAGTGGTGCTTCCATCTTCTACATGGTCCATGACAAGCAGGACTCAGCCAAATGGGATTTCATCTCTATGCTGAGACAGAAGGAGACAAAAGTCCAGTGTGGGCTTTGAAGGGGAAGGAGCATTTGATCATACAGACCTCCAATCTCCCCTCAGAAAGGGTAGATGTGAAATATCTTTATGTTCATAATTTTTTGGAGGGAGGACAGTGCCTAAGAGCCAGGCAGATCAGAGACACCCAGCAGCACAAGCACAGTTGTGTTCCATTTGTGTGGCAACAAGAGAGCAATGTGTGCTATTTTAGCACCACAACCTGGCTTGAAACACAGCCAAGGACAACAAGGGATATCAGCAGAAAATGTGGGGGTGTAAAAGGCTGCTCTTTATCAGCCTCTTCTATCCTATACAACAGAGGTTGGTTCAAACCTGGATGTTGGTCTGCCAGGATTCTCTGTAAAACATCAGATGCCTGAAAGTTCGTCAACTTTTCATCATGGTTTAATAAAAGACATTGCCTTTTCCTATGAGCCTTGCTTCACTCTGAAACTGAAGATCTGTTACTTTTTTAATTAATCCATTCTTAATGTCCTTTAAGCACTCTTTCATGGTGATAAAAACTCCACAAAGAAATTATCTTCTTTGATGAAGCTCTAGATATGCAAGCAGGGTTCTCTCTTCAGGAGTTGTTAGTCCTTGGTGGCCTTTCTTGATCTTGCTTAGGGATTTTCACAGACAATATGAGTGCAGTGAAAGGAGAATTGAGGGCAACTTGGCATTTCTGTTTAGATGAGTGTGTGGGTTCAGATACTTAGAGACAGATCTGCTGCCACCAGAGGGGGGATGTTAAGTTTGGAAAGAGTGCTGTCTTACAAAAGGGAACAAAGCTTTTTGCAAGTGTACAGATATGGTAGAGTCTAACAAAAAGGTCAAAAATTGTTATGTACAATGCTTTGGCTGCTTTTTGGCCAAAGGCTACTGCTGAACAAGACTTTTCCAGTTCATATGATTTTTAATTTCTACCGGGACATCTTAGCTCCCACAGGAGTGGAGGAGTACAAAAGTGATTTGATTTGCATCAAGCCCTACAATCCTAAGTCAAATGAGAATCCAGAGCACTGCTGCCATCAAGATCCTCTGACATTCAGCGCAACAGAAAAAACAGAGCACCATTCCCACAGGGAGACCAGGCTCTCTGCTGCTGGTAGCTCCCATCTTTCCCAGTCGAGTTCCCATGAAGGCCATACAGCATCAACATGAGCACAAAGCCCATTGACTCCATCCCCTCTGGCACAGAGATTTCTGCCAGGCCCCCCGCAGTTGCTCTGATTGAGCAGGATGCAGAGGAGTGAGATCACTATGTTGAATTTTGAGGAATGGCCAGCAGATGGGAACAATCAGATAAAGCCAGTAACTATCACCGAGGAGGAAAAAAAATCTAATTAAATTCTCCTGAGAAATGTGAGAGCTAAGAAAGACCTTTCTTTCTGGTGCTGTCCAGCCACTGCTCCAAATCTTCACCCAAAGGAACAAAGCAACTGCACAGCCCACCTGCCTGAGTGAACGATCACAAGGCTGTGTGAAGGCAGGCTGGGAGAGGCATCACCTGTGCCACTGTAAATACAGGAGTGCCTGGAGGAGATCTGGCAAACAGCTACCTCAGATCTCTCCTGGAAAGCCAGCGTGTGCCTCAAAGGCCAGCGAAGCACAGAAAGCCTGCAGAACAGGGCTGCTGGTTTTGGTCAGGCTAGCAAAGGAGAAGCAGGGAGACGTGGAGGAGAGCAAAGTTTTGTCATAGTGTTTTGGAGGGCAAGAGCAAGACCAGCGCTGTGGAAGGAGCTCTCAGCCCTTCCTCCCTCTTTGGGAAAGCACGGCACTACTCAGGAGAGCGAGGCAGAGAGACTGATGAGACTTTACCCACGGACCCTCAGAAGTCCATGGCCATGTAAATAGACCCTGACATAAATGAAAAATGAAAAAGATGGTGCCAGCGCTGTAAGCTCTTTGAGACAGGGACCATCATTTTGTCTGTCATTTATACAGCCCCAACACTGCAACAACCTGGACAATAACTGGATCTTTTCTACACAGTTGCACTATTAAATGGTCTGTTTATTATCAGTCAGGTAACAATAAACACTGATAGCAAAAATTTCACTACCATTCAAGATGAAACAAACCAGTGGGGCCAGTGGTTCCTCTTTCTTGCTATGAAGTAGTGTTCATTTCTAGACACTATTTCTTTTTTTCTTCTCAGATGTAACTTCATTCAAAAGAGGATGACATTGATTACTCCCTGAGGGCCTTTATTTTGTCTGTGCCTGATGCCTGCAGGAGTCTCCTATGCTGCTATAATGGCTTATAGAGGACTATTTAGGTGAGTTAGTGCTTTTCCATGTTGCAGGTCCACTCTCAGATTTCTTGCAGAGTATCCTATCTCCATGGAGAGCTGCGCATAGGGGCACAGCCACTGCCATGCACAGCAAACACAGCATCACAAGGGTAAATCACCCTCTTCTTCACAGTGAGAGCAGATCAGAAGGACTTTAAAAACATGCCTTGTCTCAGAACAAAGCTGAAAAGAATAAATCTGAGGATATCTGGGGCATGCGCATCTCCTCCAAACCAAAGTGCCTAAATAGCAACAAGTGTTTTTAGTCCCAAACCTCAAAGGAATTTACAGCACTACTAGATATGTATAGGTCTTTAAAAGAAGCCATGCAAAGGTTGGAGGTTAGTTCACAGGCTGATGCAGAAGTTCATCCTCGACAAATGACAGCATGCCCCATGGGAAAGGTTAGTCTTATCATCATCATCACCATCACTTTTTAGTTATGACAAAATGAGACAAATTACTTCAGTGACCTAGCCCAACAGAGTCATAGTGTTCATAGGGGAACATAGCAGCATGCAACACCTGGGGACAGTCAAAAAAAGCGCTGGAATTTGAAATGGTTCCTGTGCAAATAACATATTGCATCAGTGACACTTGGTTCTGGTACTTAATTTCCTGGCAACACTTACCACACAATTTCTGTTCCCTGGCAATAACTAACAACACTACCTGTGCTTTTGCAGATGGTTCAGTGGTTTATACATCTTCCTACAAGCAAGTAATTTGTTTTCTCAATGGGATGTATTTGCCAGAGATTTTCAACTGTCAAAACAACCCCCTCCCTTGCTCATGATCTCACCACCATGTACCCATTAGGCTCCTGTCCAGCCCAGAAAGACCATGGCGACATTCATTGCTGCGTGCTGGCCTGTGCTCTTGTGATGAAGCGCTAAGTTGAAGTTGGCTTGAGAGAGAAGCAATCAGCTTGGAGGAGTTTAGCATCAGAAACGTTTATATCAGCTATTTCTGTGAACTAATGCAGAAATAGGGCTGGCTGGGTCCGTGTTTGGCAGAAGGGATGAAGAGGAGGGTAAGGAACATGGGGCGCTTTGTTCGTCCTCTTACATCCATCTATGAAATAAATGAGATGGTTATTCTGGCCAGAATCTTTGCCTAGGGAGAGGGAGACGGTACAAAGAAAGTAAGAAAGCTGCAGTCCTTAATCTGTTACATTTGTGTTACCATGTATGCTCTCTGCCTTCAGCTCCTGCAGTGGAACAAAGCCTCCCAGGGCAATGGGAGTGGAGAACACTGGAAGCGTAACCCATTTTTCAGTGTTCTTATACAAAACCCTTCCAAAACAGACTGTGCCTTTCCAATCCCACCACTGGCTTTATCCCCACCACAGTTTTTCGATAAAAGGGTTGATCTGGAAAAAACACATCTCTCTTGAACCTGGAACAATTTTCTATTTGGATAAATCTCCTCATTGAAAAGTGGTTTTTGGGAAGGGGGAAGGGAAAGAAAATGTTTTGAAATGGTCGAAGTATCCCACACCTTTGATTTCTGAACAATAAATTCATTTCCTACTTCAAAAGAATAGTTATTGTTTGGAAAATATATGGTATTGAAAAAGACGTTTACTCTAGAGAATATTAACATTAAAATTAATTATTTGGAAGTAACCAAACATGGGGGGTTTTGACCCATCTTAATTAAAGAAGTATGTTTTCTATCTATAATCGTGTTGCAGAACATTTTTACTGGTTTTGACTTTTACTCCTGGTTTACGAAGGGCAAAGAAAAATGTCAGGATCCCTGTGAAAGTATTCATAGACTGAGGAGAACATTTTCCCACACAGCTCTATGGTCAAAACC
>VYZT01061266.1:13078-55855 GCA_013400735.1 Pomatostomus ruficeps
TGAAGCGCTAAGTTGAAGTTGGCTTGAGAGAGAAGCAATCAGCTTGGAGGAGTTTAGCATCAGAAACGTTTATATCAGCTATTTCTGTGAACTAATGCAGAAATAGGGCTGGCTGGGTCCGTGTTTGGCAGAAGGGATGAAGAGGAGGGTAAGGAACATGGGGCGCTTTGTTCGTCCTCTTACATCCATCTATGAAATAAATGAGATGGTTATTCTGGCCAGAATCTTTGCCTAGGGAGAGGGAGACGGTACAAAGAAAGTAAGAAAGCTGCAGTCCTTAATCTGTTACATTTGTGTTACCATGTATGCTCTCTGCCTTCAGCTCCTGCAGTGGAACAAAGCCTCCCAGGGCAATGGGAGTGGAGAACACTGGAAGCGTAACCCATTTTTCAGTGTTCTTATACAAAACCCTTCCAAAACAGACTGTGCCTTTCCAATCCCACCACTGGCTTTATCCCCACCACAGTTTTTCGATAAAAGGGTTGATCTGGAAAAAACACATCTCTCTTGAACCTGGAACAATTTTCTATTTGGATAAATCTCCTCATTGAAAAGTGGTTTTTGGGAAGGGGGAAGGGAAAGAAAATGTTTTGAAATGGTCGAAGTATCCCACACCTTTGATTTNGCCAACAGACTACTGATTAGGCCTTCCTGTTCTTGAGCTGGGATCACCATGTTGCAGAGCATTTCAGGATACAGCAGAAAGCACCTCTCATCATATTGTTAAAGATGTTTTTCCACACACAGAGCAAGTATGTTCTCAAGACGTCTCAAGTGAAAGATTCCAAAATAAAGTGCGAAAGTGATCTTAGTAACCTCTGACTTTCAACCTGTGTGACTTAAGTCTTCAGATATCATGAAACTGGCTTTAAAATTGCATGAAAAATACATTAAGAATTTTTATTTGCCTTCTCAATTATTTTCTAAATTGCATTACTATTTTCAAGCTTTTCAGTATTTCTGCCAGCACCAGAAATTTATCTTATGCATGAGAGCTGAGAGCCCAAGCAGAGAGAGCTGCACAGGGACACTTGCAGGGAGAGGTGGGCCAGAGAGGGCCTCCATACTCACGAATCTTTAGCAGTAGTTATCGTTTAGGTACTGAACACTCTCTCTGAAAACATCAACAGGCAGCCTTCTGAAAGCTCATGTCTTAGGGCACCTCCCAGAGGTACCCACACCTGAAGAAGGAAGAATGATGAGACCTGCAACAGAGGATACGTCTTGCAAGGGCAGTGTTCCCAGCTCTTTCTTGCATCCCATCTCGCTCATGTTTTAAAAGTATAACAAAGAAGTTTTTGACCAGAGTAAATTTGATACCAGTGAAAAATGGGTCACAGCAGAGTATATCAAGCCAGGTGTTTGCTCTGGTTTTTATCATGAGAGACTGGATGTAAGATTCACTCAACTCTATTCAAACTATGAAAAAAAAGTGAGAACAAGGCAAGCCTGGAACCTCTGAAATTCTGCCTTACCTCAGCAATTTCATCTTCAGTCAGAAGAGACCAGAACTGCGGGGATCCTTATTGGATCTCTGGTGGTTTTAGTGGCATTCCAGATACAAACATTAGATCAGAGTGTGATTCTCTTCTGCTTCTCTTGGCTTACAGAATTTACAAAAAAAATCTCACAGGCATTTAACCAGCACCCAAATCTCATTTTTGTTCACAAAACATTCTGCTAGCCTGTGACCTTCTTCAAGGCCATCTCAGGGCCTGACCATCTAAAGGATCAGATCTTCCTTCCCTTCCTATTATAGACCAAGAGAAGAGATGCTGATAGCCTTCCACATACTAGGATGAAGGGTAGCTGGCAGAAAAATTATGGAACCACAGGAAAAAGTGAGACCACTGCTTTTGGAAAGGAAGATGTTATTTGGCAGTTTGCTGAGGCTCACTATTATTGTTTTTGAGTTAGGGTCCTTTGTCTCTTCAGCCCTGGAGAGAAAAAGAAAAGAGCAAAAATGTAGCAGTTGCTGTTTTTAAAAAGCTACAATTTATTGTAATGTAGCATGGTAACTCAGCTTCATTTTTAATTAAGTTCCAGATCCAGGAAATCCATTCATCACGATTCTGGAATGCTGGAAAACTCGCTAAGGAACTACAAAGGGCAGGTAAAGCAAAGCATTTAAAATAGTTGCAGATGAGCTGATAAGAGGCTCAAAGAAACAGTTAAATTTGTGTGCAGATAACTCAACCACAGTATCTGGAATGTATAAACATAGCAGGGTTTTTTTTTCTTCTGGCCTTAAAATTTGATCCAAGCCTGGGAGTTAAAAAGTCCCATTTTGTGTAATCAGGTTCTGGTTGAACATGATTGCTGAATTATTTTAAATTGAAGACACATGTCTGGATGTTGAGTTCTGTATATTATTCCAGGATGGTGTCCATTAGGTCTTATCCACAGGGGCTATCTTCATTCCTTATGCATCAGGATTAGCAAAAGGTGAATCATGAATATGGAGACAGTGAAAAGAATGTGGTACTAGTTAAAGGGTGATTTTGGAAATTATCTTGCATGCATTATTCAAAACTTTTCAGTCTCTATTGCACAGAGTCCCTATGGCTGTTTAAAGGTGTTATTTTAAAAAATGATCATACAAGACATTTGCATTCTTTCAAGTCTTGAATTTAGCAATGAACCAACATTTGCCTTAACCCCTTGTCAGTCCTAAAGCTTTCTCAAGAGTATGAGATGCTCATCTAATGGTTGTGTTGCCATATGCTGTCCTTCCATAATAGATCTGCCCCTGACCTCTGTGTTTTTATATTGCTTCTTCTACTGGCAGATGGACCATTACATAAATTGAAACATATTTTCATGGCTATCCCCAGTGGTAAGAGAATATTGTCTCATTGGCTCCATGGGGAAAACTGTGTAAATCCAAAGCTGAGTAGCTCACCTACCCATATGGTAGGTGAAAAGAAGCATCCTTACAGCATTTGCTATTGGCAGTGATGCCTCCTGGATTACTGAATATACAAGTTCTGAGGCTGCTTTTTTTCTTTCTGGGCTGTCCAAATGCTTGAGTAGCTTTCTGACAGCTTCAGGAGTGGACTAGTTGCTTTTTAGGCCCTTTGCAGTCATGTACCACAGATCAAGCACTACAGGATGCTTCTGATCTTTTTCCTACTGCCTTTCCCTACACTGAACTCCTGCAGGAAAAATCTCTCACGGTCTTATGTCCACCGGATTTTTTTTATTAAAATAGCTTTTTTTTTCTTTTTTAATCCAAACAAAATTGACAAAATTGTCAAAAAGAAGACTTTCCCTTCTATGTGCATATTTCCGCTTTCCCATGTTTGTAGCAACTGTAATGGGAATCTTATCTATCCCTTAATCAAAACTATTTGAAAAATCACATCACTCAACTTCTTCAAAAGGGAAAACACTTTTGTCAGTATGTGGAAGCCTTGATGACAAAGTCAACAGCGATTCTGATATAATATTTCACAAAAATTGAAAGACATGACAAAAGCTTTCAGAGATGAAATGGCCACAAAACTGAGAAGTTGTACTCCTTGCAAAACATCTTGCTCAGTTTTCAGTCCAGGAAAGAAGGGAGTTTGCTGTGCAGATGGGCTTTCTGATTCAATCGTGATGGTATCTCCATGCACTGCCTCCTTCCCTCCCTCCTTCCCTCCCTGCTTAGGGAGGGCGAATCTGCTGGGCTTTAAATCTTTCTCAGCCGGGAGAAATTCTGAAAGGAGGAAAACAGCTGGGAAACACATCCATGCCTCCTGCAAAGGTATGCACCTTAAATATTACTGTGAGGCGCAGCATCATTTTCCAAAAATCTCTCACTCTCTTAAATAACACACAGCCTATTGTTCTGAGCTGAGCAAAGGTGGAGCTGGCAGCCAGCATGTCTGAGGTCATTGAATAAATGGGCGTAATGAAGTAGTCATGGCTAATATGTGTTATAAGCTTAATGTGAACCTGAAAATCCCACAGAGGAGAAATAATATCTTTTAAAAATGATACTGCAGTAATGATTCTACGTCCTACAGCTTACAAGAGTGCTTAACTGTTTTGAGCTGTTATCATGATGTTATTTTAGGGATTTTTATTACAGTAGATAGTTACATTAAAATTGCATTAAAGTAGGTAGTTGCCAGACTTTGCTGATGCCTTACTAAGAAACACACAGAAGACACGTGTGAAAGCACTTCCCCTGCCACATACAAATGGGTAATTTACAATATGGCTGGAGGTGACAGCTATAATTAGATTTCTTTCTACGAGCTCATTCTGATGATGACGGGAAAGAATGTGACACTCAGTTGCCTACTGCTCAGGACAAGGGTCCAAGAACAGCCTTTTTTCTGGTGCAGTTATAAAAACAGGTAAATATTATCTTATCTCTGCAAGTTAGGAAAATGAGACCCACAGGCATAATTAGCCTTGGAGAACACTATCAGTCTTATAGAGGTAGAAATAAGGCAAAACCAGAGTCCCAGGCCATGACCCAGTCTGTCTGACCTCCCTGTCTCTTTGGCTCTTTTCTTCTCCTACAGTAACACTTTACCCCATCACTGAGCACCTCACCAGCACTACTCTGTGTCCTTTTAGGGAAGACGTGGGAAAGAGGCACTGTGTAGCTTTCCCAAGGCCTGGCTACCAAAGAACTTTGATGCATAAATTCTCTTCATCCTGTGACCCTGCTTGCACCATGCTCTGAGTCACTCTGGCTCTCCAGAGGCTGGCTCTGCCCTTCCCTAAGGTGGGTGGACACCCAAGCTTTCCTCCTTGCCTGCCTGTTTTCTTTCCAGGACACCTCCCAAAAGACCCATATTTTGTCCTCCACCAACTTTAATCCTTGAAGTCTCAGAGCCACACTATGCTAAAAAATCCCAAACAAACCAAGAAACAATTCTTGCAAAATAATGCCAGATGTTGCTTAAACAAGAGCTTATGGCAGTAGCTAAAGAGGAAGGGAACAAACTACAGTTTAATATATTAGGCTCCAGCATTAGTACTCTTTTATATTGATATAGATGAGCATTTACACAGGGTCCAAATATAATATCTGACTGAAGATGGATTAGTTTAAGGGAGCAGATCTGACAAGTTCACTGTTTAAAATTGAAACATGAGACAAGCAAGTGAAGAGGACCTTGGACAAAGAGGGCACATATCCAGTTTCATCTACGGGACCAAGTCTCTTCATCTAGGCTGGGAACAAAGGAGTCTGTCTCTCAATAAGGTGAGACTATTGGAAGGGCAAATGCTGACACTTCCATGGTGCAGCCAAGGTGTTACCCTTCCTGCCCAAACACAGCTCATCCCCTGTGGTTCTTGTATATGGATAAACAAGGGAAGGAGTATCATACACATTTCTATTTTCATATATATATGAATGTATGCATGCATCTGGATGTGTTTATACACATATACAGAGTACAACTATATGATTTAACTGAGATAGATTCTGCAGTTGCTTTGTTTGGAAAAGCAGACCCATTACCACAGATCCAGCTACCCTGATATACTTAGAATTAAGTGTAATTCTGAACCTAAAAAACATTGAATATTGCCTCTTTGAAACAAATTTGCCCTTTGTTGTGCTGAATAACATTGTAAAAGGGAACTACATCTCTTTCATTAAAAAAACCTCAAACCCTAGAAGCCCTTATCAATGGATTGTAACTGTTTATTAATCTGATTTCTAGCATCACGTTTGCAAAGGAAGCTGGAAATCCACTCCATGCCAAGTAAATATCTTTGAAATCTTAATGTTTCTATCTTGTATGTATGCTTGCTATATGTATTCTATGAAAGTTTTCTTTTTTTGCCAGTTTTAATCTCAGCTAACTCCTGCCTTGCTAACAAGTGGCACCATTTTATGCTTCTAGCAACATAAACATCTTTTTACCTGGGAATGAGTTCCAAATGCCATAAAAAGGAGCAGGAGCTGGATGACACTGGCTGCATTCAAACTGCCTGCTATTGCTGCATAAGATGCAGCTCCTTCTCTCTGTTGATTTTCTTGGTCTCACACCTCTGGCCAGGTTGGTCACCTTAGGTGCCACAGCATCTGGGGCTGAACAACTGGGCAGTCTCAGTGCAGGTCTGTGATGCTTCTCTCCCCCTGAAAAAATCCTGCCAAGATTGTCCCAATTCACTTCTCCTGGCTTCCCAGGTGTCCCCTGGGCACAAAGAACACCAGAAAGCTCTGCAGTGCATTGGCCCTCATTTCTTCTGGGAAATGATAATGTATCGCCTCACCAACAGTCAGAAAATGCAGAAAAACAATTTCAAGAGATATTGTATCTTAGTGACAGCCTTAGAAAGTCCTGTGCCTGGTGGTTTGGGAACTTTTTATACATATCCTTGTATGGTTTGAGCTGCAAATGTACAGCTGTGACTTAGATATGAGCTTGCTGTGATAACACACAGAATAAGTGATAACATGCATGTCTGTGTGGAAGGTAGGAATAAGCACTGCTTATGGAAAACAGGATTCACAGGATTCACATATAGATACATATGTGCTGTTCAGAAAGGTAATGAAGTTGCTAATGATATCAATAACATTCTTAGCTTCAGAAACTTTGTCACCTGTGGAGATGTCTTGTTTTATAGACTAGCCTGTTGCTGCTCCTGTTCTTTGCTATTCCTGCTCTTTCCGGGGGGAAAAAAAGGGGCAGGTTTCTATACCCTCACAAGTCAGGAAGAATGAGAGGAGAACAGGAAACACAGGGAGAGTAAATACAGAGGAGATCAACAAGAAAAACAGGACATATGGTACTGCAGAAAGTTTAAAACCTTTCTGCATTATCCATCAGTTATATCACAGCCTTTCTAAATTAAAAAGGTTCATGTCTAGGAGCAGCTCATTACCATCCCTGTAAGAGGCTCTTATACAGCAGGTAGTGGAACAGTGTGAAATGTCACATCCTGAGGTTATTTTGTTCAGAAAAAATCCTTCTCATTGTTTGGCTGTGTTTCACTGAGTTCTGCAAAATAAGGGTAGCAAGAATAAAATGCAGCCGGGCTTTGCAGCAGCTCCTGCCATTTGAAGCCCCTGGAGAATTTGCACAGCAGGACAGTGTGGAACAATGTGGCCTCTTTTGTGCAGTGGAGGCCATAGCTGAAGTCTCTTAAAATCAAATGGCTTTTGTTTCACTGTGGTTTAAACCCAGTCACTACCTCCTCCTTGTGCTCCTGCAGATGACTGCAGGTAGCACATCTGCCAGTAGTCTCCTGCCTTAAGTGTAGAAAACCCTTGCCCTACATTTTGAGAACTCCATAAGGTCCTGACAAAAAGAACTAGCCCTGGAGAATGAATGTATGTGTTTTGTCTACAGGCTAAAATTGTCTAATTAGAGTTAGGGAATCCTGCAGTAATCCAGACAGGATCTGGCTTTGGGCATGCTGAAGACCATGTAGAAAATCTGAGAATACATTGTCCATCTTCCCTCACATCCCAGAAACACAAGTCCTAATTTGTAAGGTCAGGCCTATAGGAAAATGTTTTGACTGTGCAAATACAAGAGAACTGTTGTATCTGCTATGTTATCAAAAAAAAAAAGTGGGGGAAAAGACCCATCTAACAAACATGTGATAAACAATGAAGCCAACAAAATGCTGCCTTTCACCGGTGTAAATTAAGTCATCCCAAGAGGTGGTTGTGATATGCAAGCAGAAAAACCCCTTTTGCCAGTATAAGCTGTATCTCCACAGGGGACCTTTGCTGCTTTTGCTGGCAAAGCTTTTAATGTGTAAACCAGGGTTTCTGATACTGCCTTGTAAGCACAACTGATAAAAAATAATGTACATTTATAATTCCTTTTGTCTGTCTGAAGTGGACATTTCCACCCCGCTGCAGACACATGAATGAGGATTTGGGTTGCAACACAGTGAAGTGACCATGGGGAGAGCATTATAACAGAGCAGGAAAATCCCAAACTGGGAATGAAATGATAAACCTTTGGTCATGCTAACCAATTATTCAGGTGTTGTTTAACAGGATTTGTGTAGTTGAGCTCAGTCATAAAATTATTGCTGCATAAATGTATCAGTGTAGCTAAAGTAGTACAGTCCCACGGGTGATATGGTTACCCCTTTATGGAAACACTACAAATGTTGTCATCTGAGGGGCAAAATTTCTTTGTCTGACTGGATAAATTGACATAAAAACTCTGTTTGATTAAACTTAAAAGTCTAATCCTCCATTGCTTTTCCCTTGTGTATCCATATACTTATCTCTACCTGGATAAGGATGTCAGGGGCTGTTCTTGTTTCAACATAACTGGACTACAGAGGTGATGACACACATGTAAAACAGTAAAAGCTAGATCTGATTTTGTAAAGCAGAATCCTCACATCTCTGCTTAATTTAGACCACCTTAAAAAGCTTAAAAAGGAAAAAAATATATTACTCTTTTGAGAAAACTCCCCTATTTTCCTCATACAAGATGGGAGCTGTCCTACAGCCCTGATCCTCAAGCTTCTGGGGAGACTTGTGCTTAGAATCTTGCTTAGACTGTGTAAAAAGAGTTGGATGAATGTAAAAACAAAAGGCAGGTTTGAGCCCAGATCTAGACCAACATATAACAGTGATTACACAAATACATAATATAGACTAGAATAGAATAGTAAAGAATATTTAAATATCAAATATATGTAGTATAAATTTTTGTATAGTCACTGATTGCATTGCAAGGACATGTTGTGAAAGTTGTGGCATTAACATAGTCTGTATATCTTAAATTTTCAAAGATGTTTTCGCTTGCCCCTGGGCTGGAGACAGGACAGTACATTCTGCTTATGAGGGGGCAATGTTCAAATGGCAATGCTCATGAGGAAATATTTAGCAGCCTGACTACCTCTGGGAAAAATATCAGCTGAAACAAAGTACTTTCACTTGAACATTCAAAAAAAAAAAAAAGGAACAAACAAACTAAATAACATTTCCACTCCCACCAAACTCAGCTAGGCTGGATGGGTGAGTTGAGCCAGGATAGAATCCATCCCAGAGTGATGCTGAGGAAGATGAGAACATCGTGGGAACAGAGAAACAAAGATGCAGGCTCCTCATATACCAGCTGAGGAAAAGGAGGTGGGAGTAGCATGCGTGTGTCTTTGTTGGCATAACAAGCACAGGGAGGGGAGCTGTGTCTGCATCAGGTGATAATATTCAGTTGCAACCAATATATTTACCATATTTCAGTTTCCATGCAGAAAATTATTAATTTTGATGATGCCCAGCAATTATATAGCATTTTGCCTCTTCAGACTCTTATACAGGTGATAAGCAGGTGTGAGCAATTTGCCATTGTAGTGGGTGTTTGTAGCTAGAGCCATTCTCTCTGTTACAGCTGAAATGGGTTGCCTGCATACATTAAACACTGCAGTAATAATCACATCTCCTTTTTTAACTCAGGTTTGGTTGATGACCTGTAAGAACCATCTGTACGTGTGAGATTCAGAGTGTTACAGCCAGGGATTGTGGGTGATGGGTTAGTGGTCTTGGATGTCCTCTGTATTATGTGTAGGCAAGGGAGTCCCTATGGCTGCTCTGGAAATGCCAGCATCACTCTTCTGCATCTTGTACTCTTGGGCTCTGCCTAAAGCCACCCAAGGCAAACCTGGAAAGCCCCACAGAGTATGCATATGAGGCTCCTTGGACCTCCTGTTTGGAGAAACCAAGGAGAGCACAAACCACCACAAACTAAAATAGTGAGCAGCACAGTTTCAGCTTTTGTTCTGCCCCTGTCTCTACTCCCAGATGCCCATGTGTCCACACAAGGGCACATCTCTCCTTGCCACACACCTTGTTCCCAGGAGCATCACAGTGACAGAGCAGATGGTCACCACCAGGAGTCTCAGGCAAAGCAACCCCCAGGAGCTGCAGAAGGAGCACACCAAGGAAGGAGCTTTGTGCCACTGCCTTGCCAAAGGAGAGCACTTCTGGAAGCATCAGCCCACAACTGAGAAGACTCTGATATTGGACTACTTTTATTTTATAAAATATACAGAACAGTAAGTTCTTATGGAAACTGATGTTTGGAAAAATGAGTCTCAAATGCAGATGAGATTTTTGCCTCACTTCTGCTTGACTGCACCTCTGCCCACTGCGTCACAGTGCAGACAAGGTGACTTCTGAGGTAAAGCTACAAATTTCATCTTCATGGTAGCAAGATTTGGCCCTGGAGATTGGAAAATCAATCCATAGATGCATAGAAAGAGGCCTCTAAAAAAGGCTCATGGCACAAAAGGATTAAACCCAGAATTAAAAGAAAGATCAAGTAGATCCCTATTCCTTCTGTATTTAAAATATAGGAAATAGTCTTAAACATAAGGAATATATGTCAGAGCTAAGGGCAGGTATTTTAGATGTCTCCAGCTCACTGTCCATTAGCTGCAGACTGCGGACTTGAAGAATTACAGGCAACATAGGCATAAAATAAATATAAAATATTTCAGTCCAATGTATTTAAAAGCCCTATTACCATGTAATCTCCCTTCCAAGGAAATGTAAAGCATCTCCAGAGGCCACATAGGGGTGTCAAAGCAGTCTGATGCAATGAGGCTGCCCAGGGTTCTGAAGCACCCCCAAGTCTCTCCCCAGCACTGAATGCTGTTTCTGCACGGCTCCGCTTGCTTGATTGCCTGCTATCAGGAAAAGCCTCCATGAGAAAATTGCCACTTTCTTATATATGCTGGTGTCTATAACCACCATGCCCGTGGTATACACCTGCATTTACCATTAGTTGGTCTCTTAATAATAAATTATTGAAGACATATTTCCTTTAATGTTTACCTAAAGAGGGAGCAGCTAGGAAAAGCTGCATGCACTGAATTCAAGAAGGGGATATTTCTTTCCTACTATAAACAGAACTGATTATAAAACCAGAATGCAAACTGAGCTCCTTGCCCTTCAGTTTTGTATGAGGTTACATTTCTTAGCAAGACTCTAATTTCTTCAGTTTTTTACTGCATTCCAACCCAGGGAGATATAAACCAAAGCAAACAAAGTACCCCCCAAAGGAGTCTCTCCCCCTTAAGCAGGACTTCTATTTTTAATTCTCTACAGCTTTTAAAACATTTGAATGGGAAGCCTCCATCAGTCTTTGGTGGAAAAGAATCCCTGCTGGTCTCTCAGGACGTCCACTCCAGATAATCTCAACTGGCAGCTCGATATAAGACCGATATCTCTTCTCAGAGGGGTTCCTTGCAGTTACATTTCAGCACTTTCCACCTTTGCAAAGAAATTCTTTAAACAGGCATATTTTCTTCCCTCAAAGATGAATTAGGAAAAATAAATTTAAAGAAAAGTAAAATAAAATAAAATCGACCTTCTTGCTTGTTGACAGTGAATCTTCCACACTGATGTCTTTTCCCAAAGCATGATCTCAGCAAAACCCTGAACTGACTTTGCTCTGGAAAACAGCAGGAATGCAAGCAGGCACCCATCATAGGAGATCTGACACTGTCTCATCTCCGAAAAATTTTGTTTGCCACATCCCTAAAGGCCGGGACCCTCCTCTGTGCTGACAGTGATGAGACTGAGCAGGAAGCAAGAGAGCTCTTACACCCACCTCGGGAGACAGAAGAAAATGACAAGAAACTGAAATAATATTCTGTATTTCCAGTAGCAAAGGAACAGAGTGGGAAAAATTTTAAAATATGCCTGAAGTATTTACAGGACAGCTCCTTTAAGAAGCTTAAGCTCAAGCGATTTGTCTGTCCTTCCAAGGAGTTCAAGGCAGGAACTACCTTCTCATGATCCCCAAGGAAGGAACCAAGTGCTTATCAAGAGTGAAAATGTGACTGAAATGTGATAGCAAAAAACAAAGAGTTCTCTAATAAATTAGAAATTCTTTCTTGAGCCTACAGAGTGCAGTCTGCTTGGAGTCTGGTTTAATCTGCTGCCATAAATAAATCCATTGAGGGAATTTTCCATAAGCTTTATCAGACAGCAAAATTCTGCAAGTCACATCACTGCACACTGCATGACGCCTCTGGCAGATTCAACCTGGTTAATATTTATGCTGCAATCACCAGTGACTTCTTGAAACCTTTAAGGCAATAGCACCACAAAAGAAAAAAAAAAATAAAAAGCCCCAGAGCTCCTGCAGATGGGCTATCATCATAAATTCACCCAAAAGTGGAAACACAAATAACAGATGTGTGTTTATAAACACAGAAAATAAAGCAAATTACTCGGTATGCTTTCCAAATGCTTAGAGCTGCAAGCTATCCTCTCACACAAAAGTCCACATTCACACTTGACCACACCAAGATAGCTTTCCGGCTTACCTGGGAATTTGGGTTGCAATTGCTATTACCGAGAGGCAAATTCCTGACTGGATGTTGCCCTATGGAATGATCTCTGGATGATTAACACCACCATTTACCTCCCTGAAGCAACAGTTGTTTCTTATTCTCAAACCACGAGAGCACAGAGGCATGTGGAACGATTGTGTCGGACGTGGCAGCTGTTGACAAAAACTTTACTTTTTAGACACCTCTCTACCTTGAAATATGTTCAATGCCAAAAGGCAGATGAGGGGTTAAAAGCTCTCCCCCACCCCGCTTTATCTCTTGCACACTCTTATCTGCCCAACAGTCCATAATAAATCAGAGAAACTCTTCTTCCATCTGGCTCACTCTAAATTCCTCACTTCTACATGATTTGGGAACATTTTCCTGACCTTCTGTGACTTTTCTGATATTGCACAGAGCAAGAGGTTGAAACCAGGGAAATTTGGCAGGTGTAAAATGCTTCTGCAACTGGGTCGAGTTGTCAGAGATGCACTTCTCCTGACACCTCTCCTGGGCTTTGCTGTCTGCTGCTCTTTCTGCCTTTGAAAGGAAGTGCCCAAGGTAGCAGTCCATGGGGAATGTCTAGCATGGATCCACTGCAGAGGGAGTGGTGAGAGAAGATACAGGGCTAAACACCTCTGAGCCCAGATTCTGCTTGGTATGCTCCCAAGACCCTTCTGACATTTATATATGATTAGCAAGAAGAAGCTGTGGAGGAGCTGTGGAAGAGATAGCTTTTGTCATATTGGTCTGTTTCAGTGGCAAGCATCCCAGATATTTGTCCTTTGTCTTACAGCTGGCCCTTGATGCTGAGAGGTGAGAGGTTTTATGAAAAAAAGGAAAAATTATTGCTCCCATTTTCCAGTGTTTTCATTATAGTTGAGCGCCTTCCATCTTTCTGCTCCATGTTTCTCTCCCATTCGCCTCACAAAGTCCATCACCTGAGGCTGAGCCACCATCCCAGTTTAAGCCACTACTTAGCACCCAGATCTTCTTCTCTTAGAAAGCTTACAAAGGCCATGTGATACCTGCCTGCAGTAGCAAGGAATCAGAGACACCTAACTAAAAAAATCCCTCCAGATCTTTTATTTTTGTAAAGTTTCAATTTCTCCTTGGCACATCCAGGAAATGCTGTTTAGGTCCCATCTCCAGCCACCAACCTGTTCTGCACCTCTTCTCTGTACATTTCAATCAGCCTTGATGCTGCTCAAAAGTGTCCACGACACAGAGGAGCAGCAGTTGTTCCCTGAACTGAAACACAGCACTGGATAATTTTGTTTTGTCCCAGTGATTGCCCAGAATGGCAAGGCAGAGAGTGAGAGACCCAGTGGGACCCAGGTCATCAGTGTTCAATGTCTTTTCCACAGAGGTGGATCCATGTTATCCAAGAGTGCAAGCCCAGTCTGGGAGATGGGATTCTCTGACAATGGTTACCTAAATGCAGCCCTACTGCTGCTTCTTGCTCATATCATTGCCTGCAAAAGACTCTTTTACTTAATATACATAATTTGAAAAATGTAAAGTTTTGTTCTGTCTTCTGCCCTAACTATTCATTTTCAAGGAAAACGTACAATATGCTCACACATTAACAACTGTCTTGTTGTAATAACAACATGTTTGCATATTCAAATGGTGGTACAATCCCAGGCATTTGGGTTAGTGGGCTTACACTGTGCACACGAGTGTGTACACGTTTGCCTTTGTGGTATAGTAATGGCCTGTAACAATAGTCAGACAAGTTATTTGGTGGTGTAACTGCACTGGATCCACTCAAGTTACCCATGCTCTGAATCTAGTCCCTTATATCTGTTTCATATAATTAAAAAAAAAAACCAAACCACTTTATGGTTTTCAGGTCAGATACCTTTCACCTCAATAAATATGACATGAGAAAATATAACCTAGAAGGAAGAGGTATCTGCTACTAGCCAAATGATTTCTAAAGGAAAAGAAAAAAAAAAAAAAACAAAAAGGATAACAAAACCAACCCTTTACCAACATATGGTATTTAATATATACCTCTAATGGAATGAGTTTCATAATTTATTCTGGGGTTTACCTTTTCATGAACTCTGTCTTGTTCCTGCTCATGAAAGGTTTTCTGGTGCTTCAGGTATATTAAAAGCACATCATCTCTGTCTCCCTCCTCTCATTTCTGTGTCTTCACACGTTGATATATTTTTCTTGTGTGCATGGCACAGTAATAGCGGTAATACTCTTTGCTTCTGCTCTGCTTTTTGTCTTAGGATCTTGTGCCAAGAGTTATAAAGCGAAGAGCCTGAAGTTAGGATTTAATACTTACGCTGAGGCCTTTAAATTACAGCCCAAATTTTGGAGGTGCTGGCTTCAAATGGGATTGGTGGTGTGCAGTGCCACTGTTCAGGGCACTCACTGCCAGGGTAAAGGTTCAGCTCTCCCAAGTCCGGTGTTGCCCGTGCAGGTCTTGTGCCTGTGGCTGCTTCTGCATCACTGTGCTGGTTCTTTGGATGTACAAGTTTTAGCCGGATTGACAGGCAGTCACTCATGGCAGCCACAGCAGGGAACAGGGGCAGGCAGCAAGGCTTGACACCCAGTTTGGTTAGACAGCCTTCATCCTGTGCTTTGGAAAACACACATCACAGCTGGGATTTTCAGGGGCTTCCAAATATTTGTCTCATGTTCAGGCACATTTTTACCTGCCAAAGCTGTTGTGCAGAACACCTAATACCAATGCAAGACTTTTGCTGGCCTATTCGAAATGCATTGCTGTCACCCCGGCTTTGAAATATGACCTTTTGGTCACATAAATCCTGCAAGTCTCCATCCCATCCCATCCATAAAGACAGGATGAGCAACTACCTCCCATGGCAGCGGTGATAGCTGCCCTGCTGGCGCAGCCCAAGCAGGGATACCCTGCAGAGGGCCGGCATGGGAAGGAGGGGAACATGCTGCTCATGCCAGAAAAGGATGGGTGTCTGTAACCTGCCAGAGTTTATTTTTGTTTTCTTAACTGAAACAGCTCTGTTGGTATAAAACATGTGCTAAACCAGGCCCCAATCTTCTAAGAAAATCCCAGCTCCCATAGACCCTATTTTATTCCGCCATCCATCTCAGGTTACATTTAATGGGAATAACATGTGATTTTCGAAAGACTAACTGTTGCCCAACTTTTCCTGTGTATATATTTCCCTCAAATCTCTAGATTTTTGTTGCATTCTTTTGCTTTATTATTGTTAAATGATTTTTATCATTTAATGTCAATTTGTCCTGTTTACTCAATGCCCTCACCGAAGGAAAATGGAAAAATGCATATTAAAAAAGAGAACCCTGGGTGCTTATCTCATTGCACAAATATTGTTTTTTTAGGCAAGTGTGGTTCTGATAGAGTCACTTATTCTGCCAACATTCTCTTCCAATTTTTCTGTTTCCCTTTTCATCTCTATTTTTGCCTGCTCTATGCTTTGCATATTTTATTGAGAAAACAAACATACTTTGCAGTCCAAAGACCGGATAGGATTCTCATTTCATATGAGAAAACTTCAGAGCATGTGTAGTTTATTTTTTGTGTAATTGATTTTGTAGTAAATAGAAGTTGTGGTATAAACTAACAGGATAATGGTTTTGATCAGTTTCCAGTGCTTAATTACAAGTCTGCTATAACTAATTTCCTTCATGTGCTCGCAGCTGCTATGCTTTTGTCATTGGCTTATTTTTCTTTGAAAATCTGAAAGGCATCAAGTTTTTCTGCGAAAGTCGTCTGCCCTGATTGACTCCTGCAAACGCCTCATTACCACAGTCATTCTGCAAAGCTGTAGAGCTGTTTCAAACCTTGCATTCAAATAATTTCTCTTCTTTTTTTCTTTTTAATTAAGGAAGGGGGAAATGCTGTTTTGAAACACTATGGAATATCTGGCAAGAGACCAGTTTGCTTTACAATAAAAACAGCCTTGTGGGAAGAGCAGAGAATTTACCGGGTTGGCTGCACCACTTATTTGTAAACAATATGTATTTTGAAAGAAAGCACTAGATTATGTTGGGGTGTTTGTTTGTTTGTTTTTACAGAGATACATGAGATGACCCCTTTAGCCCTGTATTTTAATAAAAGAATCTACTTAGTGAAATCTCCACCTTTTTTTTTCTGTAACTTTGTAATTCATTAGCAACTACGCTTATATATCACAAAGCATAAAGGTTGGTGGTATCGCACGAACATCCCAGGGAACACCTGAGCTGGAAGCAGAAGCTGGGGGCAAAACTGATGACCTTAACTATCCCTAAATCTGACAGATGTGCAACTCTTTGTGGGTGACAAAGATTGAATCAATGTTTAGGTGGTGTCTTTGGGCCTCTGTCCCATGGCAGATCAATGCAAAACTCACCCTGCTCACTCAGTGTGGGTTATGGTTGAAGGGTCAGGCTGGACAAACTCCACACCAGGGCATGATTGGGCAGAATATGACCCATAGATGTTTTCCCGAATTTTTTCTCCACACCATCCTGCTTTTTTGTCTTAGCCTAAAGTGACCCCTCCCTTATTGTTTCCAATGAAACCCAAATTGGGCTTATTCTCCTCTGGATCAGGATGTCCAGCTCTCATTATTGTCAGACTCTCCTTAGTAAATCTTAAGGCACTTGAAATAATACAGTCAAATGAGAACTAAGACTGCTTGATGGGTTTAAGAGACATCAGTCCTTTTTTTACAATAGGCAACTAAATCAGGGATGGGGAGGTAACATATATCTCCTGATGTTAATGAAGACAACATTTTATATCAATGATTGCAAGCAAATGCAAATGTATGTAGATTGTTTACTTAGACAAGAGATTTCATACATTCGTCTCAGCATTCCTCCTTCTTCCCCTATCTTTTCACCCAGGAAGAGATACTATTGTTATTCTAGTCATCTTTCTTTTGATTTTATTATCTAACAGAGCCATAAAAATGACAAGAAAATGGATTTTTCAGACAAGAGTCTCCTGTTCGTAGTGTAATTTCACATTGAGCTACAGATACTGACAACATCAGAGAGTTTATACATTTCTCCTTTAATTGTATACCACAGCCCCATTTTTAGTGAGGTATTCACCACTACATAATTAAGAAAGTGTTTAAAGTGTCTGTTAGATGCTTGATGTGCACAGAATTACAAGCATGAGGCAGTCACTGCTGGAGAGGCTGTGATGGGTGAGCCTGACTCTTTGCAGAGCCAGGGGTGCAGCCTGTGTGCAGAGAGGGGCTCAAAAATGAAAAAGAGATGTGAAAAGAGACCAGCCCTCATTGCAAAGCCACCAGGCAACACACATCCGTGGGAGGTTCTGTACTGGAAAGACACAGAACAGGGTTTTCATGAGGGTGTTGCAGATCTGGGCTGAGGCTGGGGGTTTTGTCAGGGACCTTGCTCAGAATCTCACACAGCCCCTCACGATAAGCCTGATCCAGCTGAAATGCAGGTAAAAGCTGAGAGCCAAGCGTGTTACTTAATGGCCACAGGAGTGGTTGAACACGCAGAAGGAAACTGGTAACTGTCCTCATTGTCTCAATGCTCAAGCTATTTCGATTTTTTTTAACAGGATAAGAATTCATCTCATTCTGCTAAACAAAACCAAACACATTCACAATTTGTCCTTTTCTCTGGAAGATTTTGACTAATATTTCTGTGCTGCGCAAGGGGATTTGAATACCTCACACCCCATGGTTTTCTTTCCCTGGGGCAGCTCTGCAAATCCCAGCATAAATCAAAATAGCTAGCGGTAAACATCAATGAGCAGATTGGCGTGGTGGTCTGCTAAGGAATCCTACCACAAGAAGGATCAGAGCTGGGCTGGGGAAGGAGGCAGTCAGGGATTTTTTGGTGTGGCTGGGTGCTGATGGATGTGACGTTTGTCAGGGCGAGGGCACAGCAGAAGGGGGCAAAAGGAGGAGAAGAAAGGTCCATCTCGAAGAATAATTGAGAAGCACCACTCCCCTGGGAAAAATATTTCTTACATAATAAATATTGTGATTGATTTGGAGTAATGCTTAACAGATGTGGACAGAATATTCCTCCCTAAAATAAGATACTCTTAATTGAAACAATATTCCTTGTATCACTATCTGCAAATTTAAAGAGCTTATTTTAGCTTAGGGAGAAAATAAGCTGAAGCAAAGGGAAGGCTAGCCATCTTCCCAAAATTTTTTCAACAGCTTCCTCTCATCTCTCAGAATTTTTTGTTTCATTAAGAAACTCTGCAGTCCAAAGCTGGTTCACAGGGAGCTCAAAGCTGTGGGTTGTAGTAATTTTTATAAAGGCTATTAATTTTTTTAGCAACTGACTATAAGAAAAGTGCTAGCTAGTTTGTTTCATATGCAAAGCAAAGGATTAACCAGGAGAGGAACACTAATAAATTTCTTTCCTTGAGGAAAGAGCCAGCAGGGCTACGGCTTCAATTTGATTTAGCTGAACACCATTGCCCCTTTCTCAAAAATGCCCTGCACCCCCACCAGCTGGTATCACAAGGAGCATCATTTGCAGTGAAAATCACATGCAGAATCATATCTACAACTGGCTTGCATAATTACTCCATGTTTTCTCCAGAAGGGATCATCCTGTGGCAATAATTATGTCAAAAACATGCCCCGAAGAATGATATTTCAGGCAACGGCAGCCATCAAGCAAATACGCCATATAATTATGTTTTTTTTCCCCTCTGAAACCTCTCACTCATGTTTGTATCTTGCCTGCCTAAGACCTCCTCCAAGGGAAGCAGCAGATTGTTTGTGAGGATTGCACATCTATCAAAGCGGGGACGCTGAAGCCATCCTGGCCCTCTCGCAGCAGCCCCTGGCAAGTCTGGCTCAGATGCAGAGCTATGCTCGGACTTTGCCCAGAGCAAAAGATGCCACCTCTAATATACAGAACTGTCATGAATTTGTTTTTTGTCATAAATGAAGCATGGGTCTGTGCTTTAATTTTCTTCACTGCCCTCTGTCAGGTAATAACCATAAATATTGTCCTGAATCATTAAGTCACAACCTGAAATGTGATCCTGCCCAGTTCCCAATCAGACAGCCATCTGGAAGATGAAAGAAGTCTATTTTCGTTTTAGAATGATCCAGACTCTAATTTGTAGTAACAGTCTTAACAGGCTGTTTCAGAGACATTAACCAGAGGCTGGTGGTGGCTGCTCAAGGAGGGGGCATTGTGTGTGCTGCCTGAAGCATGTGTCACAGGCAAAATACCCCGCCACTGCTCTGAGCCTGCAGCGTCTGTGGCTCTTTATTCCAGCCCCCTGTCTCTAAATGGGCACAGGTTATGCATGCAGGGTGGCTGGAAATATACAGTGTCATAAAAAATGCCAACACGTTTGTAGGACACAGAAAATAGTGTTTCCACAAAGCTAACAGTGGTACCACAGGTCGTATAAATGCCTCCTACCTTAGGGTTAATTCCATGCTGAAAGCAAATATTTTTTCTATGTATAAAAATGTATTTATACATACATATATCTTACAATTTTCTGGCTACTGAAAAAAGTGTTTTCACCATCAAAGCGCTCTTTTATTGCAAAAATGAAATAATTTTTCTCCGTTAAAAGCAAAGACAAAAAGTAATCAAGTGGCTGAGCAAAAGCACTGTCAATCACGATCTTCTCATTACATATCTGAAACCACTATCCCCTCCTGACCCATGATACCTTTCCTTAGTTAAGGACATCAAAGCCCAGCTGGCCCGCGATTGCCCGGAATGAAATGGGAAGCATGTGCATTGGCGCTCCCTGCCAAGACGCAGGAATGCTGCATTTCTCTGCTCCCCTGACAGCTGCAGTCTCAGGGGTTCCTGAGCAAACCCCACCAGGACGCAGTTTTCCCACTTGTGGAATAAGGATGATACAGTTGTCTGGGAGCACGGTGGATCCACTATAATATGTGTACCATTCCGTGACTAATATCTTAAAATTAAGCCATGTTAGATGATTTCAGTACAAAATACTAAAAGGCTACAGCCTTAATTCTGAATAAAACACATAATTTTGTCATAGCTCTTTTTCCATTCACTTCCAAAGAGGAGTTCAGAGAAGTCTCCCTCATTCTTAAACAGGGCTGAAAGCACCATGTTCAGTGCATCCTCATCCTCACTCTCTTGCTCTTGCAAACTTGCCAGTTAAAGATGGATGTTTAGGGACGGAGATGTGGGTCCATCCAACAGCAGCCATCACTCAAGCAGAAATTCAGAGCGGTGACTGTTTGGCTGAGTCTCCTATTTTCCTTGATGTTTTATCATCCTGGGTTATGTTTCCTTTAAGGCTTAGAGAAAGCATTTGCTATAACAGATGTGTGTATCTAAATGAGCTTAGCCCAGAGATTTGGAAATGACCGCACAGGGGTCTCTTACAGGTGGAGATAACTGAATTAGCATCCTTCTGAATAAGCCCTTCTATTTTTCTAAACTGCTGTGAGTTAGAAATGGTGCAGCCAGAAGATAAGGAGCAAAATAAATGCTGTTTGCCTGCATCTCTGCACTGCAGATATATGCTAAAGCAGGACTATTTTCTAGCAGGTAGGAAAGAGAACACAGGAAAGAGAACAGGGAGCGTAAAATAAGGATTTTATCTTCTGAATGTTGTTGCCAAGGAAGAGCTACACCGTTCTGTATGTCCTGCATCCCCCAAACCAGCTTCAGCCACTGTGAGTGCCCCATTCCCCAATGTGGGTCACTCTTGGAAGACTTTGTGCCCTCTGGGGCGGTATTTCCCCTGTGCACACCACCATACACACGGGTCTCCTACACATTTTCTATCAGACTGCTGAAATATTGGTGTTTTCATCTAAATTTCACAATGGTGGGAAGTAAAAGACATTCTGGGTGTGTTTCCCCATGTATCCCTGCATGAGGCTTGCTGCAGCTATCATTTGCATCCCAGCAAGGCGTTAGCTGGGGTCAGTCTCTGGTGCTCAGAGCTGCATGTGGCAAATGGAAATCTCCATTCTGGACCTGACACATTAACAGAAAAAACAGTCACATTCAAGGGGAAAGGAAATTCCCCACTCAGTTCCCACTCTCCCAATTAGAAACTGATCACTGGAGAAATGAAATCCTGGATGTACTGGCACCTGAAGAGTTGTTCATCTTGATCTCCACAAGGCTTACATTCAACCATGGAGGTGAAGAGGTCTGTGGTAAAGCCAGATTTTGACCCCTATTTCTATGAGCAAGACACTTTTTTTCCTTCCCCGTTGCAAAGTAAACATATCTAAGTAGCAGCCACCAAAAATCCAGCAGGAGCACAAAGCACTGAAAGCTTTGCTAGTATCGTCTTTCCAAAAATATGTAAAGGAAGTTATTTTTCATTATTTTTAAATGTGAAAGCATCTATACTGTACTATTACAGTGCAATGGACCGAAAATAAAATCACAAGCATGATTTGGCGTATCATACCATGTCTATTGAAAAATGTCCACTGCAGCCCTTTAAAATTGTTTGGTAAGTTTTTATTTTGCTTTTTTAAAAGTCACATAATTTGGACAAAGCACGGCTGTGATAATAGGGAGCATGCTGGGTCTTTCTACATTCCACGGCTGTAATAATGAAGCCATTAAATTACTAGGTCAGAGGCCCCAATTCGCAAAGAAATAATACCAGTTTATTATTTCTAATCTTATTAAGTTAGAAAATTGTCTCGAGATGTAACATCAACCTGTAATGGCTGAAGTATTGATTATATTAACCCAATGCTCATGGATAATTCAAAGAGCCTGATTTAATCTAATTTCTGTAATTTTTAAAAGAGTCCAGCCCAATTTTTTATGGCAAACTAATCCAGAATTATTTCTATAAATAAGGAAAATGTATTATAGGATTTGCCAGAAGTAAGCCAATAAAACATTCTCTGTGATGGCTAGTGGAGTGGGGTCTTAATCCCTTTCTTCTTAATCTTTCTTGAATCATGAATCTCCTGAATCTTCTTTTTTCCTTTTTTTTCCCTCGTTTTTTAGTCCTCCATTGTTGTCTCTTTTGACAATATATACCTGCATATTATGGAAATATCCATGGACTTGATTTGTTCACCTTCTAACTGAAATTGATGGGTCCTTTAATGATCTTACCTGGATAAATGTAACAAACAATATCATTTCAGCTCTGAGAAACTTGACTCTTTCCCAGTTTTGTACCACAGCTACACTAGCAAGGGAAATGGTACAAAAATCCACATCGCTTGGTTCCCAAAACAAAATTTTGAACTATTTTAATTTTCTCTAAAGTTTTTAAGAAATATATAGTAGTGTTTGCGTATGCACAAGTGATGCATATACCCTTATACTCACAGGCACACCTGGATGTGGTTCAAGGTCCATTAAGCTCAATGGGAATCTTTCCATTACTTCATTGAGCTTTGGATCGAGCCTTGGGGGGTTGGTTGATTTTAAATATACATTTTCTAAGGTTGTTTCTGATCTTTCCCACTGACCTCGCTCTGCACCACTTCCCCAGTTTCTATCCAGAAACCCCAGCTTGAGAAAAGCTGTGTTTGGGGATTTTCTGTGCCTCCTTTTCTGCCTCCATCCCTGTAGCTTTCCTATCAAAGCACTACATGCATTCAGAAAATTAATGTGACTTAAGTTACTGAACCAACCTGAAGGCTATTTCACTCAAAAATATTTCCTATAAGGATATTTATTAGCTCAGAAGACATGTGTGGGCAGAGCATGTTATTTAGTGACCTGTAATGCCCAAATAATGATCACAATAAATCAGTACTCATTACTATGTAAGGGAGGTCTGGATCGAGTGACTCAGTAGGTAATGAGGTCTAATTTAGTGCCATGGTATTATTTTACAGAGTATTTGGGGCAGGGGGCAGGGAAGCAGGGGCTGAAGGGGGTCTAATTACCTGGGATTTCTCGTGTGATGATGAGCCTCTAACTTTGGCCAGCTGCTTCAGCAGGGTGTTAGAGGTCAGGCCTTTAACTGCTATTGGCTGCATTTGGCTACATTAAGTAAATAAATATATAAGGTCTGGACCTCTAACACTGGGTTAAATGGAGCAAGACTGGGGCTAAAATCAATACAATGGGATATAGGGAGGGGGGGAAAGAGCACTGAGGTAGAAGATAAAGAATTGAAGTCTTCCTTGATGAACGAGTGAGAGGTGAATTTAGGTGTAGGACTTGCTGGCAGCAGAAACCTGGACCTCAGAGGGACCAGTACAGTCCATAGCATCCAGGCTAAAGGCCCCAATACTTTGGTTTTTCAGCTTTTACTTTCAGCTGAGACCCCAGAGGCATTACTCCTCTCTCCTGCCACTGGGGTGGGACTATTCCCTCTGACATCAGTGGGCATCCCTTGGTTATCCACAGGGACGAAAAGATGCACTACTGGAGGCACAGAGGGGGGAATCCCAAGGTTCATCCCCACCAGATTTTGATATAGTCTTGCAGGCACCAGACCCCAGAAGCAGGCTCCTTTATAATGCACATGTACATTCCAGGAGCAAGATAGTCCTCATATATGTACAATTTCTGCAACATACTACTCCCTGACTCCAGGTTTTTAAGCCCTGCCTGAGGGTTAGCTGCATGTCAACTACCAAAATGAGTAGTAAGCATTAGGTGCTGAGCTTGCCATTGGCAGGGTCCCTAGGTGAAGTTCTCGGAGTTTAAATCTCTTAGAAGTTACTTACTCCATCTTCTGAAACCGCCTTGAGTGATTCCTGTTCTGGAATTTCACAAAGCAAAGCTGAGTTCTTGCAAGTTGTAAGTCCTTGAATTTCAGACATTTTTAGGGCTTTCAGTGGCACACGGGGATCCAGAACCCAGGAGCCAGCCACCAGGCTCAGCCTATCTCCTTGGTACAACAGTTCAGGAATAGAATGATATATTCTTTAGCGTGCATGAAGCCAAATTGTCATCCCCAGAAGTGCATACTCCTTCTGGTAGAGGCTGTGCCAGCTCATCTCCAAGGCTCTGCTTATACCTGTTATGTCTGGATGTTAGGAACAGATGAGGCTCATGGGACATATCAGTATAAATCCTGCCTGGAAGATCCAACTGGAAACTGAAACTTTTTCTCACTCTAATACTCAAAGGAGAAAAGAAATGTTTTCAAAAATGTTTCTACATCCCAGCTTTCATTCCTTTTTCCCATCTTTCACTCTCCAGCCAGACAGAGTGAGAAGTGGGGAATCGCTCAGTAACTTCAGTCTCATTCTGCTTCAAGACCGAGCCTCATCAGATGGCTATGAACAGATGCAACAGAAAAATCCCTGTTTCAGAAATGTGGGAAAGAAAAAGAAAGGAAGAAAGAATCCAGAGAGTGACATGATGTGTGAAGAACTTAGGGAGAAAAACCAGCAAGAGCTATGTAGCAGCAACTAGTGTGTGCAGAACAATATCATGCTTCTGCATATTTCAGAGTAGAAATGAGCCATTTCTCTGCAGTGGGCATCATTTTAGGTGAGAAGAAGAGCAGGCAGAGACTAGGCTGTCTGTCCATGAGCTCTCCTGTCTCTAGTTGTGGTTACTGTGCAGGTTAACACTATGTGCTGCACAAGGCAGGCTTTGACCAATGTGCTATTCAAGCCTTGTCCAAGGAACATCCCTATAGCTATTTTTAAATTGCCAAAGAAGAGCTTCCTTCTTAGCAACTGTCCTCTGATTTCCTGAGAAAATGACACCTGTGCAATGATGCACATTACCAGAGTGTCCATGGGTCAGTGCCTTCTCTTTCCTCTCCTCTCCCTCCATGAACATAGCAACTGATTTAACCAAATTCTACGGAGTTGTAGGGGTCTCAAAGATATAAAATCTGCAAATTTCATTAAATACTCAGCCAGGTAGAGGAGACAGGTCCCAGTGGTTCCCATACTGGAAGAAAGGCTTCCAAGTGACCACTCAAACTCACAGGTACAAGACATTAACAAATCCACAAGGAGAACACACCTATGAATTCCCCAGCAATAGCTAGAGAAAAACTTGCTGGTTTCTTGGACAGCAGACTCCAAACACAAACTACAGAAACACTGAAAACCATGTTTCGTGGATCTTACTATTTAGAATTCTAGTACTTTATTTTCACATGTATAATCCAAGGACTCTACAAAAGAAATGAAGAAATCCTGGAGAGATTGAGGCAAGATGCAGATAGTATACAGAGGACTTTTATTCTAGCTTCCTTTCCCTTCCTTGGCCTTTGAGTCTTCCCTCTGTTCTTTTGCAGGTTATCTGAGTGCTGATAACTCTCAAAGGTTGCAGGTTATAAGAAGGCCATGTGTGTGATAATGCAGTGTTATTTTTGGCTTGCTCTCCCTCACATTTTTGTTTCTGAATAAAAGGGGCTCCTTTGTTCTATGTGTGGGCACAGGCTGAAGTGAAATACCCAGAGGTCTGGATGTCTTTTTGACGTGTCCAGTCAGCACTGATTTCTTACTGTCTGGAGGCCTTTGACACAGTAATCCATTATTTCTTGGTTTAATTCTTTATGCACGGCTTTTCATATTGATTACCTAACATCATTAGTTTTGGTCGTTCCATACGAGAGACAATGGAAAGATCAATTTTAACCATATGAGCTAAAGGAACTTACTCTTAAAGCATCCAGGGACTGGAATCATTTATCTTCTGCTCTCAGAATCATAAATCTTTTACAAGTGCAGCATTAGATTCATTGTTTGCTACAGCCACATGTGATGTAGTCAGGGATCATTGTAAAAGTGTCCTACATTGCAGTGTGAGGCTGTACCCATAAAGCATATTAATGTACAGTATTGTCATGGAAATTGTCACAAGCTGCTGCAGAGGGCATGGTTTTCACAAGAGCTGTGCAAATCATCAATTGTTTTTAATTTGGTGGCTGAACTGTAAAGAGAGAATTTGTTTCCTTTAGACCCAGAATGAAAAATATTTCTTTCTTCGACTACTCAGAAAATGTTTTGCATCCAAGCAAATAATTTTTTCAGGATTTTTTTAGCAAAAGAAAAGGGAATTTGAAAAGGAAGAATTAGCTTCACAAAGGGATATTGGTGACATTTGCAGAATTGTGCAGAAAATGGGAGGTAGTCTGTTTATATGCAATGGGTAAGGCTCTCATGTAAAACACAGGAATGTATCATTCAGGCTGGTAGCTGCCTGTTTAGGGCCCAGGAAAGAAGGGTGAATGCTGAGTTAGAAGGATCTCTATTACTTACATGCGTAAAAGCTGTTTTGCTTTTCAAGATAATTTATACAACTACAAGTGGAAGATCTTAAGCCATGGCCTCTCATACCGTAAGTTGCTACAAGGACAGATGGAGGGAGTGGAAAGATAAGATACCTCTGAGCTCCTGCACAGTGCCTGTACTGAAGTTTTCCAAGCAAACCGTTAAAGAAGCCAATTATCATTCTTTTATAACAACCTAGCAGTGTCCAAACTCTCACAGATACTGCAGCAAGAGGGCAATGAGATGAGTCCTTGTCAGAAGGTTCAAGCTTGGATGACCTGAGTTAACACAGCTGTACCACGACCCTGTTATTATGGTTAGGGCTTGTCACTGGGAGGGAATGTGATCAAAACCAATGGGCCAATCTAAAGATCTCTGCACTGGCTATTTCTGATCGAGATCAATAGAGCTGTACACATAACAAGAGGAAAGGTATTTTTACTGGCTTTGACCTAAGTCGTCTTATGGCCATCCAGGCTGTACATTTGCATTTGTTGTGCGAAAGGGTTCTAACCTCTCCAAGATATCTGATCCAGTTTTCCAGTCTCGCAAAAAATGAATTGGGTTACTTCAGATTAGGACACAAATTTGAAATTTTGGATAGCCAATCAAATGGATGAGCTGAAACTGTAGGGATATTTCCCATTCAGACTTTGTTATCGAATTGAGAGAGGAATCTAAAAAGTACTAATATTTTTTTACAATTTTATTAGAAAGGGCTGTTCATTTTTTTTTTTTTTAAATAACATTTTCCAACAAGAGTTTGACTTCCTCCCCAGGAGTTTCAAACAAGACATTTTATTCTTCTGAAAATTTCAACTGGTTTGGCTGGAGAATTCCTTTTGGGAATTTGCAAATTTGCTGTCATGTATCTCCTGGCTGTAAAGTGCTGAGGAAAATAACTGAAAAATAACAGGATTGATCTCCTTCCAAGGCATACAAAATCATAGTCTCTCTCCTTCATTGCAGAGAAGTAATGTCCTGTTGATAAGGCCACCACTCTCACCAAAGACTTGTGAGTAATTTAGAGGGTTTAGATATTCTGGTCAGTGTTCAGCTGGTGATATCCAGTGGAGTTTCAAAATCCCTTTAGGAGACTTATGCTGAGTCATAAAAATTGAAGACCTAGGAGGTGATAAGAGCTCAGCGTGAATGAAGTGGTGATAAAAAACCAGGACAGCCTCAAAGTCTTTCCTTCATCTTGGACCGCAATACTTAAGAATGCAGCTTCAAACTTGCCCCCAGCTGAATATATTTTTATTTCTTTCTTCCAGCTCTCCCAAAACAATGACAGATAAATAGATAAGTGCAATGCTGAGGAGAAAAAAAAAAGAAAACAAAAATTAAAGGATGAGATCATCCAAGCAATCCTCCTGCTCAAGAGAGTGGGGGGGCTATGGAAAAGTCACACATGCAGCAGTTGCACAGGGCGAGCTCAGGGAGGAGCCTGAAGAGGGTGTACAGTGTGGCATTACATGATCAGGGGTATCAGTGTGTCTGTGAGCAGCCAGAAGGACTCTCTACAGCAATCAGCAATGACTTACAGCAGAGGGTTTTGTCTGGGAAATGCTGCTTTTTGCTCTCAGGAAGCCCAACCATTTTTGTAGAGCTGATGTCAGTGGTAAAAAATACCTTATTCATACCCAGTAGCAATGTGATTACAAGATGGAGGTTTGGTGTAAAGAAGCAAGTACTTGAAGGGCAGACCCTGTGCAACCTACACCTGGAGCAGATAATAAACTGGCTCTGAGGGAGAACATTTTATTCCAGCATGGCTCAAGATGATGTATGAAACCACCAAAGATTACAGTCAGTGATGTCTTGGGAGTGATTTCATGTTTATGGTTAACCCTAACATTGCTTTTGTTTATAGACACTATTTCTAGAGTAATTTTATCTCGTACGGCTTTTATGGAAACAAAAATTATCAGGCTACAGCTTTTACAGTACAGAGGGTGACATGGGTTTGATTTACACTTCATTATAAACCAGTCCTACAAATATTACTCAGGTGCATAGTTCTTGTTTTCCTGGTGAAATTCACAAAGGAAGTGAGATATTTTTGACCTTGTGTATAGGAACAGGTAGTCCATGTCGGACTCAGCTAGCACCTCTGATGTTTGTGCATCCTTAGGCATCAGAATCTTTTGCTTGGAAAACTCTCTCCAGGAACAGGTTGGTTCCTCTGTGTTGTTACCCCTTAACTCCTACACATCAGGGTGTTGACCTTGCAGCCTCTCTTTACAAAGGGAAACAGAGATACTTTTTTTTCACCCTTGAGTATCTCATATGCTTTGTAATTACAATGAGTGAGACTGATTAACCACAGCCATACCACCAAAGTGGAATGACAGGCAGCGCAAAATTGCAAATATTCTGCGCAGTACCATGGGGTTGGATCCCTCCCCAGCCCTCAAGTCCTAGGGTTTTTTCCAGTTACAGACCTATATACCCCACTCCGGTGAAGTTGTGAGAAATACAATATAGCTGAAGGGAGTAATTAGGTTTAAATCCTGCTGTGTAGATGGGAAGCTTCTGAGGTGAGCTTTGAGCCTCACAGAGTCCAAACGAGTTCCAGGAAAGTCCATTCCCAAATTATCCCATCTATCTAACTGTCAACACTCTTGAAGAAGCATCCAGAAAACCTATGTGAATCATAATACTGACCTACAGACAGGCCTACAGAAACAGTGAAGTCCATAAGGAAAAAAAATAATACTTTTACTTTTCAAGGAAAGTCATTAATTTCCATGCAACTGTTCAAAATGGGGGAAAAAACTAAACCTGTATTTTAAAATTTTGCCAACTTCTTAGCAAAAGCAGCTTTCCAGAATGAAAAGGCAGTTTCCCTGCTGGGAGTAAATTCTCTTTTGTTTTTCCCAAGCATTTTAAAGGGAAGAGATGAAATGATTGTTTAGATTTATTTTTTTTCATGAAAAACTGTAAAAATTGTATTTTCCATCTGCTTTACTGGAGATGAGAATTCGTTACTGCACACATCTCTTTGGTGGCTACCTGGGGAGTCAGATGGAGAGCATTTGGCTGTCTTGCTTTACTGTTGATGCTCCCCCATCTCTAAAGTGGTTCTGGCAGCTGCCAGTGCAAGGGCAGCAACCATCTGTAAGCAGAGTTTGCTGCTGGGTGGTACCACAGCATCAGCCCTGGCCCTGCAGCACCGTCAGCCTTTCCCTGTTCTCCAGGGGGATATTGCTGCTCTGCTGCTCATCACCCACCAGCCCGACTGGCAGCACCAATCCAGAGCATCTGCTCCAGACACGTCACCATCAATCACCAGGGGCCACCTCTGAGAGGCCCATTTGGGAAATCCACACCTCTCAAATGGATCAGAACCAGCCCGACGCTCATCATGTGAGATAATTATGGTAGAAACAGCTCCCAAGGCAGCCAGGGTGATGAGGTGCTGCTCACTCCAGTTCTTTCTGCCTGGAGCAGTAGGTGGGATCTCCTACCAGCAGCCCCATCATCACTGCAGGATTCTACTGGCCCTGTGGGGAAAACACAACTCTGTGGAGGGGTCGCTGGAAACTTCTAGTCCTGTCTGGACCTGAAACATCACTGTCAAACAAAAGTGAAGCACCAGAGCTGAACTAGTGTACCACACTGCACAGCTGTTAAACCCCTTTACTGTGGCCTGGAGACTCAGGAACTGCTACCAATCATCTTTACAGTTTCTCGTCTTTAGAAAGATACTCTGTCTTCATGAATATCTGGCATTGCTGTGGCTGCTAGGGTTTGTTATCTCTGGAGTAGCCATGGGGCTGAGGAAGTGTGGGGTGTCATGCTTGACTTCAATAAGCTGATGGGAAGCGCCCCTCCCTAGGAGCCGGCTCTCTCTAAAATGTCAGCACAGCATTTCCAGAAGCCAGGATGTTATCTGAAGAGAGCCACTTGACTTCTTCCAAAGGTAATGCTTCCTAGTGTGAAGTTTCACTCCTCATTTATGGCCCATGGTCTCACCTCCATGAGTGGACACGGCGAGCATATATTTAGGCCCAGCTGACCCCCATGTTTCTGTTTGGGTGTTAGCAGATTGTTGGGGGAGAAAAAGACAGCAGAGTTTCACTTTCAGAGTTGCCTGAGTATTCATGAATTTGGGTTCAGGGAGGAAAATAATTCCTCTAGCAAGGAATCTGGAATTAACAGAATAAAATTTTTTCTGATTATGAAAAGTGCAGGAGGTGAGCGTTTCTGGTTGCTGTTAGCATGTAGCAAATTGAGGTATTGTAGTTTTATCTGTTACCAGAAAAGCCCTCTACTTAAAAAAAAAAAAAAGGTAGCAGCCCCACCGTCTCATTTTTAACAAGGACCAGCTGAAAAATGAAGGCAAGCAGCACACAGACCATCTTATGTCTGCCAATTCATTTCCTGGCCCTGAAAGAAAAAAAAAAAAAAGAAAAGGAGAAAAAAATCTCTTGTTTCCTCTCATGCAGGCCAAACATGGCAAAGCACCAGGGGAATTCTGAATGGAATCAATTGCACTTGTTACTAACTGAGTTTTCTTTTATTCTTATATTACCAAGGCCTGGATATTCAGCTGCAAGCAATTATAATGAAGAGTTACTGAGTAATGGTTTCCAGATTGCTCCATGATGGGGCATTAATTGAAAGGGACAATTTAAGAGCTTAGGCCATGTAAATGCATTTCTTATTCTGTCAGATTGAGAAATTTCTGCATACAAGAGGCTGAAATGCTCAGAACTGATAAAGACTTAATAGTAGCCACTTAAATGAACATTTGGAAAAGGGATTTTACATTTAAGGGATCAAGAATAATTAAAATAAAGTAGAGAGTCAGGGTTTTATTAGGAGTCAGAATGTGAATGTTATCAGCAGCCTGGTAATTCTGTGTGGGGTTATATGGAATTTCCACAGGGGAGGGTGACAAGAAGGTTTGGTTTCTTATCCCTCTGTCTGATCTCACATCAGTTCTTGACTCTTCTGAGTGAAAGGCCCTATTGAGTTCCAAAGAATCAAAGGCAAAATTCCCGATAAAGTTAGCAGGATGAGTTCAGAAAGATAACATTGCATTCCTGAATATCTGCCCTTTTCTAAATGTCACTTAAGAGGAAGTACTTCTATATTGGGGAGCTGATTCCTAATAAAACAATTAGCTTCAAGGATGACAGTTGAAAAATGAGATTTTTAATTCTACTATAGCCAAGCAAACATAAATGAAAAATATCCCTTTTCTACTAAATATTAAAATCCAGGATTTTTTGTTGCAGTGAAGGGATGAAGTCCTGGAATTTGCAAGCTGTCCAAGCAATACCATTCTCATGATATAAATGATGTTTCACAGGTTTTATATAAATATTTGTCTGCACTTAACTATGAAATCAAGCCTTTCCTTTTTTCCTTTCATGGATATTTTATTGCTTTAGCTATTGGTACAGATAATAAATGCAAAATACATTTAAGCCAGATTAGTGAGTCTTCCTCAGTATTTCATAAATTCATATTAAACAACAGATTACTACTAATGAAGAGAAATGTTTCCTTTCCTAAAACATTCAGTCACTTGTAGGAATAATTCTGGTAAGAAGGTGGGAGAAGGGAGTTTATGTCTCGGGCATTTCCCATTATGTAGCTTGAACAGATGGAAGCCCAGCCACTTGTGATTAAATCACTGGAATGAAGATGGACATCACTGAAATGGTGGTTCATCATTTGCCCAATCCTGCTTGACGAGCAGCCCCCCTGAAGCAAGCCACAGCCTTCCAGAGAGCTATTAGTAAAATGCCTAGGGCTGAAAATATAAACACCTTGAAAGTAGATGGTCAGTTCGGATCAGGCTTAGGGTTGATTCACAGGCACTAAATTAATCTGTAAAAAGGGATGTTGCTTCACTGCAGTCTGGGAAGGAGGGAAGCACATTGTGTGCCAGTTATTTGGCTCTTACAAATGAGCAGGCCAGACAAGAGTCTGTGTTTCACCATCTGATACAAAAGCAAACTGAAAATGAGGGCAGGACTGACATAGTTGTCCTGCCCAACCACATAGCAAAATCCTCTGGGTTTCCCTGAAGCACCTTCTCATGGAGCCCTCTTCCCCTCCACTGCCCTGTGTCACCGTTCACCTTCCCGTCCAGCTGCAGGGAGAGACTTGGCTTAGGGAAACCCTCCTGACCCGGGAGCACCTGCAGAGGCTGTGTCCAGCCACGTGGGACCTGGCAGGGCTGGAACCATCTCTCCCTACCACAGTCCTGAAACCTCAGCTGTGCAGGTGGTGGTCACCAGCTGGTTGTTCTTCTCAGAAGGGCTGCAAGATGTAATTCAAAATTGGACTGAGATGCATCCAATGCACCTTTGTACCTGGCATGACAAAGAGCTAGGATGATGTTCCAGAGGAACAGCCTTGCAAGCGAAGCAAAGTGAGGCATTTACGTGCTGTAAATTATACAGAAACCTGGTAGGGGCCAGGGCTGACTACAGATACAGCTGAAACAGAAGATACCTGATTAAATGGTTCTTGTTTCCCTGCAGGTTTCATATGTGGCAGGTGTTGGAAGAACAGGAAGGGAGCTGGAGCATTGGCTAAGTGGTTACCCGCAGGGCCACAGGAGAAGGGAACCATTCACTTGCCAGGAAAAGAAATTATCCCCCCCACGTCTCCCTTGATCTCAGCCTGGCTGTCCCGCCTCGGGACCTCCGTCCCAGTTCCACTGCTTCTCCACCTCCTCTCAGCTTCTGCTCCTCAACATGGCCAAACCTACAATTTGCTGCACTGCTGGGAAGCCCTGAGTGAGCTCTGTGGGGGATACACACAGAAGCCCCGTCAAGAAGCAGTGAGGTGGACAGAAAAACCGCAGTACATCCCATATACCAATGCATCCAGGTCTCTGCACCAGGGTGTGCACTGGGGTGACTCCCTGGGAGCTGCATGTTCGGCTTTTTTGTCCTCTCTGCGTCTCCCTCTGGCACGGGAAGTTCCTGACATGGTGAAGATCCTCAATCAGCACCACAGAAGATGTGGGAGAAAAGTCCAGGAAATGCAGGGCAGAGGCAGGCTGGCCTTTCTTGGGGTCAGAAGAAAAGGGCAGTATGATTAATCAAATATATCTATATTCAACTAACACCTGGAGAAGAAAGGGGTGTATAGTGCTGCTTCACAGAAACCACAGGAAAGCAGGTTAGTGCAAAATAGGAAATTTAGGAAGGCTTTCCCCATTCCCCTCAAAAACATGTATTTATGTTCAGTAGGAAGGCTTCTCCCTAAACTGATCCCAAGGCTTTATTCATTGACTAATAAACTTAGACCTGGAATTGCTCCAGTCTATAACTAGTTAGAAATTCATCCAGCAAACCCACACATACAGATAATAAATTGATTTCTTTTTTCTGCTTTACTATTAAAAGCATAGAAAAACACTGTTTGGGAATAAATAATACCATCATTAAAAATAGCTTGTGGGAGATTAGAAGTGGGGGCAGGGGGGGCGGTTCTTGTTTATCAGTTTAGGTTTCACCCCCAAGTCCAAGTCCACTTTGAAATGAAACACGTCATTAAGGAATTTGTAGTTACAGAGTACAGACACTTGCCCCTGACAGTAAGCATGGCCACTTCTGTTCACAGAGCAAAACCACAACCACTCCTTCCACCTTGCCTCTACTCCAAAACAACAAAAATCCTGATGAACAGCCAGGATCAACATGGCAGCCAACCAAAACACTATCCAACGTAAAGTTTGGTCAAGCTATAAAACTGCCAGCAAAAAACCCAGAAGCAAAGCTTGACACTGAATTTTTAAGTTTAGAATAATAGTCCAAGCCAGAGAAATATGAATCTGATAACCACTAAGGAAGGAGTCTGGGATTTTCATTAGTCACTTGCATGGAGGGGTTGGTGTTGCTGGTGGGAGGTGGGATGCATAACGGCATGGTGGTGAAATGTAAAAAAGGGGCAGAGTGGTTCAAATCCTGAGAAGGAAAAGGGAGGGAGAAAGTGTATTTTTTTAAAAAGGCAATTTTACATTAAGTCACACAAGTGGCTGAAAGACTCGCTGTTGTTGCAAGTTCTAGGCTAGGCCAGTGTGATATGACAAGGAGAATGGGTGTGTGCTCAGTGTCCACAGAATTTAATGGACTGTACACCAAGTAATTTTTCCCTCAACTACTCACCATTTAATTTATTTAATTTTTTTTAAGAAAAGCCTGTGACCCCGTCATATAAGGAGAAGTCAAATGCCTCAAGGTAAACTAAATAATTAGATGGATATTTCCTCTGCTTTAAAAATTTCACTAAGAAAAGAAACCAAACCAAGAAAAAACACAAAAAACCCTCAAGCCTCCAAAAAACTTGGAGGTGTTTTTTTCTGGTTGAAAGGATCATTGCATAATTGGCCCTTATGCATCTTAACTTTGTGACACTCAGGTTTTAGTCATGCTTAGCCTTTCCGAAAAATAACAGTAGTAATAACAGCAGTGGCAGATTTAACCACAAGCAGACAGGACATTGCCTCATGGCCCCTTCTCTGTAATGAGCATAGGTTATTTTGATTGCTATTTTCTGCTCTGCAAAGGACTTGAAAGCACTTATACATAACTCCTGGCACCAATCCATACCTTAAACAGTATTTCCAGTGTAGCCAAATACGAATTGCTCACCTAGGCAGGATTAAACCATTCATTGTCTACCTGCTGCATATATGTGTGCAGATGTGTAGATGGAAGTACAGATGTTGGTTTTCCATGTATCTGCATATCTTCCATATGGTCATAACACACTAGTGATAGGGAATGTGATTGTTATCTGTGATTTTTGCAGTGAACCACAGAAGTCCTCTCTTCTTCATGTTACACAGCATCGTGCCAGACTATTTATGCACCATTTCCTAAAGCTCTAAAATATGGCTCTGGTATTTAAAGGCCAAAGCACAAGCTGCTTTTAGTGTAACAAAGTTGATGAAATCTTTTTATTGAGGCTCTTTAGCTATACTTTGAGGATTTCTTTAAAAATAAAATCCGTTCACACCTAATTAGTGAGATATTTTTTCTTGAGAGAAAAAAGGGGAAAGAGTAATACACTATATTGGAGAGGGGAATCAAATAAAATTTTCTCTGTGTGTGTGAATTATATTTTATGTAGTTTCCTTTATAAAACTTGACCTCAGTGGATGCTCAGGAAAAGGAAGCTAGAAACTAACACGTTACATATTTTAGATAATATGCTGTGTGTGGTTCAGTTGTGCTGATACACAGTGCAGCTCAAAACAACCATCACCTCCCTCTCACCACGGAGATCTTCAAAGGCAGTTACAAACAGGTCCCCAGGTTTCTGAGATGCCATTTTTTGATAACTGGGTGTTAGACAACAATACCAGTCTCTATTTGCTTCACAGCATCTGTTCTGTAAAGGCAAGGGTAACTTGTGCAAGAGGCAATTGGTTCTGAGCAACCACAACTGCATAGACTACTGCATTTGGATTTGTTGGATATAACCTGGAGGCTCAGAGGTCTCTATGTAACCTCTCATGGTGTTCATTCATGATAAATAGTTCCATTTTTATAGAAAATCTATGAAAACCTTTTCTATAACATTTCCAAAGCCATCTGTAGAGTTTAATGAAGTCACCCTATGGACTGTTCCACATTAGTTTACAGGTCCTACTCATCCTCTACCCAATGCCACAGTATTTTTCAGTAAAGTGGCAGACAGTGGTTTCTGTGTCAATACAGTATCCCATGGCTTTGCAGATGCAACAGAAATTGAAGGTGTAGAAGATGAAACTGCAGTGCAACAAAACTCTGACTGTAATAACTACAGTCACTTCAGGCAACACGCCAGGAAAAGTGAGAAATGGAGGAAAAAGTGGAATATGTGCCAGGAAGATGACTCATGTCCAGGGTTTCACCTGGCTCTGTACTTCTCACCTAGCCTGACACGGAATGCAGGGGGAACAAACACAATCCTGGAGCTGTATCATGATATACTGTCTTGTCTCCCTATCAAACTCTGCTCTCAAGCCATAGATACTTTGCAAGAACAGTGTTCTTTCCTAGAACATGTGCATCCCACTGAAGGCTTTCAAAGCAGAGCTGTGACATTGACACTGGCAGCTACAGAGGTGTGAGCATGTTTCTGTCAAAGGGCTGCTGGAGATGATCAGTGTGACAAATTGTTTCTTATTATTATAAACAGAAAGAAATAAGACTTCAGGTGAATGTTTTGGTTTCTCGTATCAATTGGGGGAAATGCACCAGAATGAAAGGACTACCTGTATCAAGGTCCAATAAAAGTAAAATAACAATTATGGTGAAAATGCATTTGTCTGTCTAGTGATACTGTACAGTGAGGCTACTAAGGCATCTGAGACAGTCAGAGGCAGTGGTCAAGGTTGGGGCATCATGTAGCAGATGGTGACCAAGCTGGCCTGTGGCCAAGCTACACATCTTCCTTAGCAGCTATGGAACACCTTCAAGATACATATGTGTCATCATCATTCTGGGAGAGTTAGGCACAAAGAAATCCAAAGGTTTGCAGAAATCTTAGGGTAGGTCTCTGACCACATAAGAAGGTCTGGACGAATTTACCCGTTATTATTTCAGGGAAAGAAAAAAAAGAATGGTATTTTTATTTTAAAAGCAGTTTGGAAAATATCCCCACTAGCATCTACAACTGCAGGCAGCAGGGTCACAAAGTATGCTAGTAGTGAGTGAACAACTTTCTTGGAAAACACCTGTGGATGACAGTCATTCCACTCCACTTCCCAGAAAACCTGACACTTGGATGGCCACTTATCAAATATAACCCAAAGCAGCTGCAAGCCAGAAAGACTGAGCTGAACACAAGCTTGTGCTAAACTTACTGGAAACTATGTCACTTGATAATGACCTGACTGAAGGTAACTTTATAGGGGAATTTCCAGCCCACATATACTCACATACTGGATACCCTGGGGCCAATCCTTGCAAAAGGTGGACCAGAAGCTGTGTGTGTCACTGGCAGCTGATGGCAGGAGCTCCCTCTCACCTCCTCAGCCTCTATGAGGAAATTAGTATCTTGGATGTGGGTCATCCCACAGAACCCTGGCTTGTGTTTGGCCTTGGAGCTTTTGTGTTTTATGAAATGGCTCAAGAGAAGCCTACAGGATGACATATCCCCCTTAAATTATGTAATATGCCCCCTTAAATCAGATAATCCACCAAAAACCTTAATAGGACCATTCAGGGACAGGTAGAAAGGCCAGAATTTTCTAGTGACTTTTGGGGTCTGATCCTGGTCCTGGGGGACAGTCCCTGCTCTGCTCACAGTGCTCAGAGACCCACTATAGGCTATATTAAATGGTACAGTGACAGCAAGCCCACTCCCACTTTTCTGAGTGGATGCAGTAGTGAGGACTGCATCTACAGTGCTACACACATGTTCCAGAGGCTCTTGCAAGTGCAGCAATGGAGTTAAACTTTTGTCCTGCAAAATCTCAGCTTCATGAAGTTTTGCATTGCAAATCTTCCACCCAAATATCCACCTTCAAGCATGTATTTTAGTAGGTGATGACACATCTTGAGTAATATACCTTTCCAATGTGAAACCAGTGCAATAAAATAAAATACTTACACAAAAAGCTTGCTATTGTACTTTATTCCTCCCATGGAGAAAAGTACATTAGAACTTTCCTTGCCCCATTCTTTACCAAGACTATTGGTTGATATTATATGGATAGAGATTTATCAATTTCCTCCTGTCAAATATTTTCTCTAGTTTTAAAGAAAAACGTTTTGTGTAAGTTCATGAGAGACCAATAGTGTGTGCAAGGATGTTANATCATCCTGGTTTCTTCTAGTTATATACATCTGTAACATCCAATGTGCAATCTGAGCATGTTCATAATTCATCTTCCCTTAGAAGATGTCTGTACAGACAAGCTTTAGAGCTACTTTATGAGAAAATAATAAACTGCATTGGAAACTTCTTCCAGGAGCAGGCATTCATATGCTATACCCCCCTGTTAAAATCAGTGATGACCCTTTCAAACTGAGATGTCCCTTATAGAAATTTCATTTCAGGAACAATTAAGACCATACCAAAACTCAGGCTCTCCCATTGCTCCACCGATGAATTGCAACCCACAAGGTCAGTCAGCTCTCCAGATGTTCACAGGAATTATATCATACAACTAGAGAAGGGAAAAGATACCATGCAACTGAGATGCACCCCTTCTACTGCAGACAGAAATACCCAGGTGTCTGCTCCCAGGGATCAGCTTGTGCACAAACCATAAGCCCTGCTTGCACAATGTGTTTGCCAAGACTCTGCAAAGAGTGGGTCACCAGGTGCAAACTGAAGTCTATTTTGTCAGCATTTGTAAAGCAAGACCCAAACACAGCACACAAAACGCTCTTCGTGGAAAGCTCACCATGCTGTGATTATAGTTCACCTCCCTCCGAGCATTAAACCAAGAGAGCACCAGGAGAGACTGTTTTGCTCATGCTTTCTCCAATCTGCTTAACTGACAAAGAATTTGCAAAATATGCTTTGCAGTCTTGACATGCCAACAAAGCAATTTTAATTTTTGTTCCAGTTGAATCCTGGTGCTAGTTATCTGATACTTTGCATGGAGTCATCATATTTTCTTCCTCACACACACTTTACATTCCTGCATAAGCTTCATTAAATTAGGAGTTTGGAGAGCTTTCTCTTTTAAACCTTGAAGTCTGCAGGTTGTGTGATAAGTGCTCTACACTTGAGAGCACTTTTTAAAGTTTGACAGCTTCAGTTTGCAAAGATCCAACGCTAAACCACTGAATTAATCTGTTTTGTTCCATGCATTTCAAGATCAGTTAATCAAGCTTGGCAAAAACATCTGAAAAATAAATTTACCAGGAGACACATACAAAGCAAGCATTCACATTCTGCAGTTTATTTACTAGTTACCTCTGAACAGTAGCCAGCAAACTTCTACCTAATCCCTAATAAGGTTGCTTTTTCTCCCTCCCATCAAAAATCTAACACTCTGACCTTAATGTGAAGTGATGGATTAATGTTACACATGCTGTTCTTAAACCTCAGTCACCCTCTGCTATGACAGCAGGATTAGAAGGGAAAGTGTGGACTAAAGGCACCCAGCAGATTCGGTGATTTAATTGTCTGAGCTTATGGCGTGCAGGCTTAACTTTGGCTTAAATAATGTCTTTTTCCCATCAAAAGGTGTGTGCTTGAAATTAATTCCTTTTACTGAAACCCCTAGTTTTTAAGATACTTTGTGCATGACAGAGGTGCTTGTTTGCCTTGATGTTCCCCAAACATTAATGTGAAGCTCTTTGCTGTGGCCACTTTCTGCATCTTGTTTTGGAGATGTCTTGATCAATTAGTGCAATGTCATAGTTATGTGTAGTTATTGTACCTCCAGCTGCAAGCTGTTAATAATAAACTTACCCACAGGACAAACCTGCCATATGGTTGATGGTCAAGCAAGGCTAAAATATGCATTAGGAAAAAAATGCAACTGTCAACATGAAGCTGGATGTGGCTTATTGGATTTGATGTGGGCATCTGACAGCAATGTTTCTTTTAGCAGCATTCTGTATTACAGGTCAGGAATCTGCCTACTGTGGAATATTTGTCATAGAAAGATGAGGAGAAAAAAAACTAAGGAATCATTTGTGTAATGGAGAATAAAGGGAGCTGAGTGGTGGCTCATATTTTTTTCCAAGTAGGAAAGGAGCAGTGATTGTTGATCTGAGGCTTTTTTGGTAAGAATAATTTGCTAAACAAAGTTTTGCTCAAGTTTTTTTCTCAATCAAGGGAGATCAGCCTCACAGGACAAGAAAAAAAGTGGCTTTTCCTTGCAGATCAAAATATATTTTTTCATTGCAGATTTAAACTAATTGGATTGCCAAAAAACATGAGCTATGGAAGAAAACATCCAAAGTCTATCTGAAGATAATTATGTTCCTGAATTACAGTTTCTTTGTGCAAGAGAAAAACTCAGCATTTGAATCTTTTTGTAACTCTTGACACGTATTCTAGCCACTCACTGAATGGCACTGGCACAGTTTCTTGCCTTGTTGATAATACCAGTGCAGCAAATGCTTCCTTTAGCTTTATAAAAGCAGAAGATATCCCATGTGGGTATGCCATTAAAAAAGACAAATCAAAGAACGACACAAAATTAAAAGCAAGCCCACCTCTTCATTGGAGGCCTTCAAGTCCTTCCCCCTCACCTCATCAGAGGTCACCTCCCAATAACTTCATTTATGACCTGGTGGGTATACAAAGAGTTTTGTTCCACACTACTGCCACTTTTATCAATGGGAGCAGAAACCAAACTAATTGCTATTCTAAGAGCAATCATGCAGTGAAGACCTTATTAAAAGTCCCAGAGTCCTATTTACATGCAGAAAGACTTGATTTGATTAGTTAGTAATTAGAAGCACACTGTTAATCATGCAATTTAAAAGGGATAGCTGGGAGTCACAGCTCCTAGGAAAATTCTCTAATATATGGGAAAGCATTATTTTTTATTTGTCTTTGTTATTAAGGCTTTGTTCTAGCAAACACTTCTGCGTGTGCTCAACTTTAACACATGACTGGTCTCTGAGTTCCCCGAATCACTCTCAACATCATGAGCAGAACCCTCTGCATACATCTTTAAAGGACTAGGCCTGAGAAACCAAAAGACTCCCTATTTTTGATTCCTTATTGTTTTTCCAGTTGTATTATTTCCAATTGCATTTCTCTGTGTTGTATTAAACATTAAAAATAAGGGCAAACTTTCCTGGTAGTTTGGAGATATTTGGCCTTTATTGTCCATTTCACCAGATAAGCAAAGGTGCTGTGATTCAAACTTCAGAACTTCAGCAACTGGTCTAAAACTGGTAACATTAAAACACTTTCCTTCTAAACATGGTTTTGCATTAGGTGATTGTTTTTCCCTCTTTCTATGCAGTCTAATTGTCAAGTCAGGCCAGGTCTTCTGGGATAAGGGTGTGCTATGTGTTCAAAAATGGTTTATTTTTAAGCCACAAACTTACCTTGAGGAGCCTGGTTTTCTATTAAAAAAAAAAAAGAAANGTAAGTTCATGAGAGACCAATAGTGTGTGCAAGGATGTTAGCCAACTAACAGCATACAAAATCTCAGATATCTTCCATTAGACCTGGATATTTACTAATGCATAGACATGCACACAGCCCCAGTGGGGCACCCAAGGGTGAAAAACACCCATAGACCAAAATCAACTAGGTTGGGTATTTTCTGGATTTAGAAATACTTTTGCTGAAAATAAAATGACTAGATTAATCCAGGCCTTTTCTTTTCATGCTTTTAAAAACACAGAGGAATCATCAAGTCTGTGGATTTAAACGGATTTCGAGTCCATAGGTCACCAGCTATGTCTGTAGGTTATTCCTGGAGGATTTATATGTTCTTCTTCCAGCCAGCTAAATTTGTACAGAAGCATAAACAGCAAAGAAAGCTCCCAATTAATAGGACAAGCAAAGCAATCAAAAAGAAAAGCCTCAGAGTTCAAAGAGAAGAAATGAAATCTTCTGTAGACAGGGAGATAAGTTTTTTGATGTAGTGCAAGGTACAAAGTAGAGCAAAGGAAGAAAGAGAGTTAGGGGGATAGTGAGGATTGAGAAGAGAGTAGAACATCATGAGAAAAAGTATTTTGTGAGCTGAACATATCTGAAACTAGTGGAGTCCTAAAAGAGGGAATTAGTCCGGATTTATGTTATAACATTCTTTTTTGCTTTTTCCAACAGAATAGACATGCTGACTTTGATCACAGAAAGTTAATCAAATGCACCAATTCTTGGTAGCATATTTATGAACCATCACTTATTTTAACAACAGTATCTGCACAGTGACACACTTGTAAATCACCACTTGCCTATTGTTGATTCGTGGTTTTTCAGTATTTCATCCTACCTGTTTTGTGTGAAGGAAGAGTGTCTGTAACACATCCGAATCTCTGTGATAGTCTTAATTTAGGTGTTATATATACAGGTTTTCTGTGGCTTTCTGGGCCACCCATCCATTAAATGTCCTGCCACTTGGCTGTTTTACGTGATGTCAGCTCGTGATCTGGTTTTTTTTACTCTGTTACCAAATCCTGACTTCTTAAAACATTAAATAAAATGTTTCTTTCAGGGCTAATTATTTTGGAGTGTGACAGAAACCAGCACCCATAAAGTTTGTTGACATAAAAAGAGTAGATGTGAAAATAAAAATGTATGCGTGTCTACACTGAGCTCCTGAGCTAATGCATTGAGTTTCAGATCTTGACAGAAACTTGGCCTCCATCAGTCTTGACTCTGTTTAAGTGACAGGATGGCTGGCAGCACTCACCAGTGCTTGCAGGATGTACTAATATTTACAAGCAAAAGAAGGTCT